>CM033620.1:13021020-13058520 GCA_019453435.1 Rhinogobius similis | reverse complement strand
TGCAGGTTTGTGTTTCTAAATAAATCTCTTTTTTCTCAGAGGATGTGTTTTAGCTCAGGGCCATCGTAGTCACTCACATGACTCTCCTCACGTTCAGATGTTTTGTGTTTCAGACTGGTGTGAGTTCTCTCTGGACCCAAACACAGCTCACAGTCGTCTGCTTCTGTCTGAGGACAATCGGACTGTGACTCTTGAGAAGGAGGAGCAGGAGTGTCCACATCACGAGGACAGATTCACAGACTATGAACAGGTCCTGAGCTCCAGTGGCCTGAGGGGGCGCTGTTACTGGGAGGTGGACTGGAGTGGGAAGTGGGGGGTTTATATAGCAGTCAGTCACAGAAGAATCAGACGCAGAGGAAGAGAGAGTGAGTTTGGATTCAATGATCAGTCCTGGAGTCTGGAGATCGACAGCATCAGAGGAGAGTGCTCTGTGTGGCACAACAGCAAACGCTTAAGAGACTGTGATTGGGTCAGATCCTCAGGGGGCGTGTCCTCAGGCAGAGTGGGCGTGTCCTCCTGCAGAGTGGGCGTGTTCCTGGACTCTGAGGCTGGAGCTCTGTCCTTCTTTGACGTCGTTGATGGAAAACTGTCCCTCATCTGCTCCTCCTCCTGCTCCTCCTCCTGCTCCTCCTCTGAGCCTCTGTTTCCAGGGTTTGGACTGTGGGACGAAGGTTCCTCTGTGTCTGTGGTGGATCTGAGCCCTGACAGGGGGGCCCTGACACTGAAGATGTTTTAAAGTTTATTGTTTAGTAGTTTTTGTTCATTTAAAATTTTATGAATATTTTAAAAACACTGTTTATCATCATAGGGTAGTAGAGTTAGGCTTATTGTAAATTGTTCATATCGGGGGTTTAGTTGATTAATAAAGACACTTTGTATGTTAAGTTAAATGGGGTTGATCATTATAGATCTATTGTATTTTATTCTTATTTTATATATATATATTATTTTGTTTCTAATACTTTACTGTCTCTACTGGTCGGTTGCACATGTAACGAAAATAATTTCCCCTTGGGGATAAATAAAAGTAATTCTGATTCTGACTCGCTGTTTAAGATAAGAGATCCTTTATTTGTCCCACAATGGGGAAATTCCACTGTTGCAACACACAGTTTAGGACAGTAATGAAAGAAACAGGCGCATGCAATAAAAATAGGATAAATAAACATGGTAGTAAAAAATACAATATAAAGTATAAGGTATAAAGTGCACACTCTTATTTACAGTAAAAATGGTAACTAAAGTGGCTCAAGTGTATGTTATATACAGTAAGTGACTATGGTGAGGTAAAGTGTATTAATAAAAAGTTTGGGTTTTGACTCTTGGTTTTGACTTTCTTCGGTCTCTCAAGTCCGATGTTGATCAAACGGGTCGTTGTGCACCCGTCAAATGCAGATCAAAAGCTGAACGATCAGTTTACGTAAAGTTAAATGCGCTCTCGCTGAGCAGTGACTTTTAGAGCGAAACATCCGGCTTGTGTCGCGTTAAAGAGAAAACAGATAAATAAGAACTGAACTGAATAGAATTATTTTGTGCAGGTCAAATAAAGTTCTGCAAAAATATAAAAGGTATTAATTTAATGCACAATTCAATAAAATGTCATATTATTTTGAAAGTTTCTCGTGAACCACTAGGAGGCGCTGGACCACAGTTTGAGAATCACTGCTCTAGTCAAATTCCAATTGCTCTTCATCTTATTCCACATTTTTCTGCAGCATCAGGGCTCAGTCTCAACGTAAACAAACGTGAGCTCCTCCATCCATTCATGTATGAAACATCACTTTTTCGTTACGTATCTAGGGCTGGTTATTACCAAAAAGTAGAGCAAAGATTCAGTTTGAATTTTGAGCCCATTATTGAGAAAACAGAAAGAAAACTTCATCACAGGCTTCAAAGGGACCTTTCCCTCAGAGCTCGAGTTCATAAATCCAAAGAGGAAGGGATTTCACGATTAACTTTTTGAACGTCAGCTCGTCGACGTGAAAAACCATTGATAGAATGTTAGACAGATTTATTTGGAAGAATAAAAGTCATTACATTAAAGACACAGTGCTTTCAAACCCTGTTGACGCTGAAGGACTAAATGTTTTAGATTTCACCGCCTTAAATCATACCTTTAAAATAAATTGGATCAGGACATTTTTGTTGAACTCAAATGTGGAATTTGATCCCTAATCATATATTTTCTAAGATTGGTGGCCTTTCATTAGTTTTAAAATCTAACTTTAAGATTGATAAACAAACGCTTCTTGCTTGTCTCTAATATATAAACATTCATTCTCACCACATACTTTGGAATAATTGTACTATTCTTTACAAAAACACATCATTTTTTCTTTCAAACTGGTACAACAACATAGTCTGAGTGAAACAGCTTTTATCAGTATTTTATCACAAACAAGGTTCTGGACGTGTGCTTCAAACTTCTCCACAGATGTTCTCCTGCTAAGAAACCTTTGTATAAAGACACTGACTGTGGGCTGAACGTCCGGCTGACGTCACGTCCGGTGAGTGTTTTCTGTCTTTGCGAGCTGATCGTTGTGGATAATTTTGATCTGTTTCTATAATATGTATGTGCTGGCTTTTCTCTAAATGCTCTTGAATGGTTCAAATATAGTGACTTGTCATGTATGCATTATGCCGCAGACTGAACTGTCTGTCAGAATTCTGGGAAATGGCTATATCACTGTATCAATGTTATTTGTTTAGCCTTACATTTCAGACGTTCAAAGCACAGAAAAAGACCAGAGGTTCATTTTGACCATGTATACAGTATTTTAAACTTGACTGTTGTAACATGTGACGTAAAGGGAACGGTATATAACGCCTCAATGTAAACATGAATGTAGACTCTCCTGTACTGTGCTCAGACCTCTGCATGTCAGTGGACTTTTTAATAAAAGCTAAAATAATAAATAAGCGCCAGTGTCTTCTTCCAGGGAGCAACATCTACAATTTGGTGCCGAAACCCGGGACCTCTAATGACCCTGGAGAAACTGGTAAACGCCCGGGAGCAGTTGGTGCCAACGCTCTAAATGTGAGTCCCGGGTGCAGAGGAGCTGGTTAAGTCTCTCCTCTGTCGCTAAGCTCTCGCCCGCGCTGTCACAGGTCAAGTGTTCAGAGTCAAAGCAAATAGAGACTGTGCGTGTCCCTCGTGTAAATAATAAGTCAGATCCAAACACAGATAATTTAGGTGTCAGACCAAATAACTTAATACAAATAATCCCTACACATGATACAAATAAACTAATAAATAAGCATGTAAAATGTGGATTGCTAAACATTAGGTCAATTTCCTCCAAATCACTTTTAGTTAATGAACTAATTAACGATTATAATATTGATCTTTTAGCTTTAACTGAAACTTGGCTTCAACAAGATGATTATGTCAGATTAAATGAGGCCACCCCACAGAGTCATGTTAACTTTCAAGCTGCAGGAGCTCAGGCCGGGGAGGTGGGGTGGCAGTAATCTCACATTCTAGTTTACTCCTGAGTCCTAAAATTAATAAAATTAATAATGAGTCTTGCTCATTTGAAAGCCTTATCCTATCAATCACCTGCCCAAACTGGAAAAACCAAAAAGCTGTTTTGCTCATAATAATCTATCGACCTCCCGGTCCTTATTCATTATTCTTAACAGAATTCTTTGACTTCCTATCAAATTTAGTATTAGACTGGGAAAATATTGTGGTGGTTGGGGATTTCAACATTCATGTGAATGAAAATAATTGCCTCAGTAATGCCTTTAGCGCTTTATTAGACAGCATTGGTTTCACTCAAAATGTAAATAAACCAACCCACAGTCACAGCACACTCTGGACCTGGTTCTAGATAAGATAGATAAGATAAGATAAGAGATCCTTTATTTGTCCCACAATGGGGAAATTCCACTGTTGCAACACACAGTTTAGGACAGAAATGAATGAAATAGGCGCATGCAATAAAAATAGGATAAATAAACATGGTCATAAAAAATACAATATAAAGTATAAAGTGCACACTCTTATTTACAGTAAAAATGGTAGCTAAAGTGGCTTAAGTGTATTGTTATATACAGTAAGTGACTATGGTGAGGTAAAAGTCTATTAATAGTATGTTAAATTATATTGCACATGATTATAGCGGGTGAATGACACATGTTACAGTATTGCACATGATTGTAGCGGGTGACTGACACGTGTTCAGGGCTAACAGTGTTCATTGTAAAGTCTGACAGCAGCAGGAAGGAAAGACCTGCGAAACCTCTCCTTCACACAGCGAGGGTGAATCAGTCTGTCACTGAAGCTGCTCTCCAGGGCAGACAGAGCGTCCTGCAGGGTGGGACTCATGGTCCAGCATGAGACGTGAGTATAGCCAGGACCCTTCTGTCCCCCACCTCGCTCACTGGGTCCAGAGCACAGCCCAGGACGGAGCTGGACTTCTTGATGACCTTGTCCAGCTTCTTCCTCTCCCTCTCTGTGATGCTGCTGCTCCAGCAGACCACACCATACAGGACGGCTGATGCCACCACAGAGTCGTAGAAGGTCCTCAGGAGAGGCCCTGACACTCCAAAAGACCTGAGTCTCCTCAGGAGGTAGAGCCGACTCTGACTCTTCCTGTACAGTGCGTCTGTGTTATGAGTCCAGTCCAGTTTGTGGTTCAGATGAACACCCAGGTACTTGTATGAGTCCACTCTCTCAATGTCCCTTCCCTGGATGTTCACTGGTGAGGGGGCAGTGGAGTGGCGTCTGCGGAAGTCCACCAGCATCTCCTTGGTCTTTCCCGCGTTGATGAGGAGGTGGTTCTGCTGACACCAGTCCACAAAGTCCTGCGTTACTCCTCTGTACTCTGCGTCATCGTCGTCCGTGATGAGTCCGATGATGGCAGAGTCGTCAGAGAACTTCTGCAGAACACAGCTGTCCGTGTTGTGTCTGAAGTCCGAGGTGTAGAGGTGTAGTTCTAACTTATGGAATAGAGATTAGTGACCTAAATGTCTTCCCCAAAACCCAATAATGTCAGATCACTTCCTAATTACCTTTCAGTTTATTCTCAAGGACTATCCAGCTCCTCAGACTAAAACTATAATGAAAAGGACAATATCTGAAAAATCTATTTTAAAGTTTAGAGAAATAATAGAGCCAATATTTAATGTTATGTCATGTGCTCCTGTCGTTAACAACGCCAGTCCCAGTGCTATCGATAACTCTGTTGACTCAATGGTCAACTCTCTAAAATCTGCTCTTGATGTTGCAGCTCCACTTAAACAGAAAGTAATCAGGCCAAAACGAGCCTCCCCCTGGTACAATGAAGAACTACGTTCTCACAAACAAAGGGTAAGAAAACTAGAGAGATCCTTACGCCGCTCCCACACAGAAGAATCCCTAAAAGAATGGAAAACTTGCCTTCTGTCTTATAAGCAGGCTCTGCGTAAGGCTCAAACCAGATATTATTCAAATTTAATAGAAGTAAATAAAAATAACTCTAGATTTCTCTTCAGCACTGTAGCCAGGCTGACAAACTGTCACAGCGCAGTAGAACCCTCAATACCAGTTACTCTAAGCTGCAATGACTTTCTTCTATTCTTTAGCAGCAAAATCACAACTATTAGAGATAAACTAAATGCAATTACTCCCACTATCAGCACTGAGCAAGCCCAGACTGCAAAGCTAGTGTCCCATACAAATCCTTCAGTAATACTAGATAGGTTCACTGCTGTTGATCAGGCAGAGATAACTTCAGTCATTATGTCCTCCAAAACATCAACTTGTATTTTAGACCCAATCCCAAGTAGACTTCTCAAAGAAATTCTCCCCCTAATTATAAATCCCATTCTTAATATAATAAATACTTCACTAGAAAGCGGTTATGTCCCTCAGTCCTTCAAATATGCAGTGATTAAACCACTTTTGAAAAAGCCTAATCTAGACCCCGACATACTGGCAAACTATAGACCTATTTCTAATCTGCCCTTTGTCTCTAAAATCCTTGAAAGAGTTGTGATTAAACAGCTTTGTCGCCACCTGCAGGACAATAATTTATTTGAAGTTTTTCAGTCAGGGTTCCGTGCGTACCACAGCACTGAAACTGCACTAGTTAAAGTCACAAATGATCTGTTATTAGCTGCTGATGATGGACAGGTCTCAATCCTGGTTCTGTTGGACCTCAGCGCAGCGTTTGATACCATCGACCACAACATTCTACTTCAGAGGTTAGAATGTGATATAGGTGTCAGTGGAACCGCCCTCAGCTGGTTTAAATCCTATCTATCTGATAGGTACCAGTTTGTTAATGTAAACCAGAGATCTTCCCCATGTTCTAAAGTAACCTACGGTGTGCCGCAGGGTTCAGTACTCGGTCCAGTTCTGTTCACACTTTATATGCTGCCCTTAGGTATGATCATCAGAAAGCATGGCATTAACTTCCACTGCTATGCAGATGACACTCAGCTGTATTTATCAATGAAACCTGATCAGACCCATCAAGTAGACAGACTTAGTGCCTGCGTGAAAGACATAAAAACTTGGATGACTCTTAATTATCTGCTCCTTAACCCTGAAAAAACCAAGGTCATTCTGCTGGGCCCTAAGCACCTGTGAGACTCTTTATCTGACCAGATAGCTTCTCTGGACAATATCTCTGTAGCCCCCAGCTCTACTGTAAGAAACCTTGGGGTCCTATTTGACCAAGATCTCTC
Organism: Rhinogobius similis; assembly: GCA_019453435.1. Taxonomy (NCBI): domain Eukaryota; kingdom Metazoa; phylum Chordata; class Actinopteri; order Gobiiformes; family Gobiidae; genus Rhinogobius; species Rhinogobius similis. The sequence goes on along the minus strand of CM033620.1, from coordinate 13,051,845 downwards.
GTTCAAAGCTCATATAAATCAAGCCTGTAAAACAGCCTACTTTCATTTGCGTAACATAACCAAAATTAGAAAAATCCTGCCCAGAGATGATGCCGAAAAACTCATCCATGCATTTGTCACATCCAGATTAGACTATTGTAACGCCCTGCTTACAGCGTGTCCTAAAAGCTCTATAAGAAGCTTTCAATTGGTTCAAAATGCAGCAGCAAGATTATTAACAGGTACTAGAAAAAGAGATCATATTTCACCAGTGTTGGAGTCTCTTCACTGGCTTCCTGTTGAGTTTAGAATCAAATTTAAAATCCTCCTCCTGACTTATAAAGCTATAAACAATATGGCCCCATCCTACCTCAAAGATGCAATAGTAGCGTACCATCCAAACAGAGCTCTTCGTTCTCAAAATGCTGGACTATTGTTAGTCCCCAGAATCTCTAAAAGCACAGTAGGAGGTCGAGCATTTAGCTACCAAGCTCCTATGTTATGGAACCAGCTCCCTGTTCATGTAAAAGAGGCCGACACAGTCTCTACATTTAAGACCAGGCTCAAAACGTTCCTCTTTGAAATAGCTTATGGTCAGGCCAGTTAGGAACAGAAATAAAAACCTACAGTTTTAGCTACGCTGCCCTTGGAGCAAGTCTGCTGGGGGAAGTATGGCAGCTTGAACACTATCCTCTGGTTCTTCCTACTTTACCTATCAACAATATTTAATATTACTTCAACTGTAGTCTGTTCATTGCTGTTCACATGTTTCTCTTTCTCTCCACTTCCCCCGGGGAGTGGAGACTGTTTCAGACACTGCGGCGGCTGCTCCAGTGACGACCCCCCCACCCCCACCTGTCTGGACGATCTATGCGCCACCCGCCTGGACAGCTGGATTAGCCATACCTTGTCTGCCTGGACGAACTCCTTCTACTTTAGATGAACTGTTCCTCGTCTCCTGCTGGAGGATCTCTCTACACTGGGTGGACTGCTCCTTGTCCGCCTGGAGGAACTCTTTAAAGCCACCTCCCTCTTGAGTGGTTCTGGCTCCACAGTCCTAGTTCATCTGCAGCCTGTCCGTCCGTGGGAGTAGGATCTCTCCTTCACTGTGGTTCTCCCCGAGGTTTCTACTTTTTCCCGTGGGGTTTTTTGTAGTTTTTCCTCGCCGCGAAGGAGGGTCAAAGGACAGGGGCATTCTGGGACAGTTATCTGAACTGCTTTTTACCTGTGGCCCATCGAGGCAACTGTTGTTGTGATTTTGGGCATTATAAAAATAAATTGATTTGATTTGATTTGATTTGAAGAGGGAGTGTGAGGAGTGAAGAGGGAGTGAGGAGTGAAGAAGGAGTGAGGAGTGAAGAGGGAGTGTGAGGAGTGAAGAGGGAGTGAGGAGTGAAGAGGGAGTGAGGAGTGAAGAGGGAGTGTGAGGAGTGAAGAGGGAGTGTGAGGAGTGAAGAGGGAGTGAGGAGTGAAGAGGGAGTGTGAGGAGTGAAGAGGGAGTGTGAGGAGTGAAGAGGGAGTGAGGAGTGAAGAGGGAGTGTGGGGAGTGAAGAGGGAGTGAGCAGTGAAGAGGGAGTGTGAGGAGTGAAGAGGGAGTGAGGAGTGAAGAGGAGTGAGGAGTGAAGAGGGAGTGAGGAGTGAAGAGGGAGTGTGAGGAGTGAAGAGGGAGTGAGGAGTGAAGAGGGAGTGTGAGGAGTGAAGAGGGAGTGAGGAGTGAAGAGGGAGTGTGAGGAGTGAAGAGGGAGTGTGAGGAGTGAAGAGGGAGTGTGAGGAGTGAAGAGGGAGTGAGGAGTAAAGAGGGAGTGTGAGGAGTGAAGAGGGAGTGAGAGGAGTGAAGAGGGGGGTGAAGAGGGAGTGAGCAGTGAAGAGGGAGTGTGAGGAGTGAAGAGGGAGTGTGAGGAGTGAAGAGGAATGAGGTGAAGAGGGAGTGAGGAGTGAAGAGGGAGTGTGAGGTGAAGTGGGTGTGAGGAGTGAAGAGGGAGTGTGAGGGAGTGAAGAGGAGTGAGGAGTGAAGAGGAGTGAGGGAGTGAAGAGGGAGTGTGGGAGTGAAGAGGAGGTGAGGAGTGAAGAGGGAGTGTGAGGAGTGAAGAGGGAGTGTGAGGAGTGAAGAGGGAGTGAGGAGTGAAGAGGGAGTGTGAGGAGTGAAGAGGGAGTGTGAGGAGTGAAGAGGGAGTGAGGAGTGAAGAGGGAGTGTGGGGAGTGAAGAGGGAGTGAGCAGTGAAGAGGGAGTGTGAGGAGTGAAGAGGGAGTGTGAGGAGTGAAGAGGGAGTGAGGAGTGAAGAGGGAGTGAGGAGTGAAGAGGGAGTGTGAGGAGTGAAGAGGGAGTGAGGAGTGAAGAGGGAGTGTGGGGAGTGAAGAGGGAGTGAGCAGTGAAGAGGGAGTGTGAGGAGTGAAGAGGGAGTGTGAGGAGTGAAGAGGGAGTGTGAGGGAGTGAAGAGGGAGTGAGGAGTGAAGAGGGAGTGTGAGGAGTGAAGAGGAGTGAGGAGTGAAGAGGAGTGAAGAGGGGGTGAGGCAGTGAAGAGGAGTGTGAGGAGTGAAGAGGGAGTGTGAGGAGTGAAGAGGAGTGAGGAGTGAAGAGGAGTAAGGAGTGAAGAGAGTGTGAGGAGTGAAGGGAGTGAGGGAGTGAAGAGGGAGTGTGAGGAGTGAAGAGGGAGTGAGGAGTCTAGAGGGAGTGAGGAGTGAAGAGGGAGTGTGAGGAGTGAAGAGGGAGTGAGCAGTGAAGAGGGAGTGTGAGGAGTGAAGAGGGAGTGTGAGGAGTGAAGAGGGAGTGAGGAGTGAAGAGGGAGTGAGGAGTGAAGAGGGAGTGTGAGGAGTGAAGAGGGAGTGAGGAGTGAAGAGGGAGTGTGGGGAGTGAAGAGGGAGTGAGCAGTGAAGAGGGAGTGTGAGGAGTGAAGAGGGAGTGAGGAGTGAAGAGGGAGTTTGAGGAGTGAAGAGGGAGTGAGGAGTGAAGAGGGAGTGTGAGGAGTGAAGAGGGAGTGTGAGGAGTGAAGAGGGAGTGTGAGGAGTGAAGAGGGAGTGTGAGGAGTGAAGAGGGAGTGTGAGGAGTGAAGAGGGAGTGAGGTGAAGAGGGAGTGTGAGAGTGAAGAGGGAGTGAGAGTGAATAGGAGTGTGAGGAGTGAAGAGGGGAGTGAGGAGTGAAGAGGGAGTGAGCAGTGAAGAGAGTGTGAGGAGTGAAGAGGGAGTGTGAGGAGTGAAGAGGGAGTGTGAAGTGTAGAGCGGGAGTGAGGAGTGAAGAGGGAGTGTGAGGAGTGAAGAGGGAGTGTGAGGAGTGAAGAGGAGTGAGGAGTGAAGAGGGAGTGTGAGGGAGTGAAAGAGGGAGTGAGGGTGAAGAGGGAGTGTGAGGAGTGAAGAGGGAGTGAGGAGTGAAGAGGGAGTGTGAGGAGTGAAGAGGGAGTGAGGAGTGAAGAGGGAGTGTGAGGAGTGAAGAGGGAGTGTGAGGAGTGAAGAGGGAGTGTGAGGAGTGAAGAGGGAGTGTGAGGAGTGAAGAGGGAGTGTGAGGAGTGAAGAGGGAGTGTGAGGAGTGAAGAGGGAGTGTGAGGAGTGAAGAGGGAGTGAGGAGTAAAGAGGGAGTGTGAGGAGTGAAGAGGGAGTGAGGAGTGAAGAGGGAGTGTGAGGAGTGAAGAGGGAGTGTGAGGAGTGAAGAGGGAGTGAGGAGTGAAGAGGGAGTAAGGAGTGAAGAGGGAGTGTGAGGAGTGAAGAGGGAGTGAGGAGTGAAGAGGGAGTGTGAGGAGTGAAGAGGGAGTGTGAGGAGTGAAGAGGGAGTGAGGAGTGATGAGGGAGTGAGGAGTGAAGAGGGAGTGTGAGGAGTGAAGAGGGAGAGCGAGGAGTGAAGAGGGAGTGTGAGTAGTGAAGAGGGAGTGAGCAGTGAAGAGGGAGTGAGGAGTGAAGAGGGAGTGTGAGGAGTGAAGAGGGAGTGAGGAGTGAAGAGGGAGTGAGGAGTGAAGAGGGAGTGTGGGGAGTGAAGAGGGAGTGAGCAGTGAAGAGGGAGTGTGAGGAGTGAAGAGGGAGTGAGGAGTGAAGAGGGGTGAGAGTGAAGAGGGAGTGAGGAGTGAAGAGGGAGTGTGAGGAGTGAAGAGGGAGTGAGGAGTGAAGAGGGAGTGTGGGGAGTGAAGAGGGAGTGAGCAGTGAAGAGGGAGTGTGAGGAGTGAAGAGGGAGTGAGGAGTGAAGAGGGAGTTTGATGAGTGAAGAGGGAGTGAGGAGTGAAGAGGGAGTGTGAGGAGTGAAGAGGAGTGTGAGGAGGTGAAGAGGGAGTGTGAGGAGTGAAGAGGAGTGTGAGGAGTGAAGAGGGTGTGTGCTGTGTGAAGAGGGTGTGAGGAGTGAAGAGGGAGTGAGGAGTGAAGAGGGAGTGTGAGGAGTGAAGAGGGAGTGAGGAGTGAAGAGGGAGTGTGAGGAGTGAAGAGGGAGTGAGGAGTGAAGAGGGAGTGAGCAGTGAAGAGGGAGTGTGAGGAGTGAAGAGGGAGTGTGAGGAGTGAAGAGGGAGTGTGAGGAGTGAAGAGGGAGTGAGGAGTGAAGAGGGAGTGTGAGGAGTGAAGAGGGAGTGTGAGGAGTGAAGAGGGAGTGAGAGGAGTGAAGAGGGAGTGTGAGGAGTGAAGAGGGAGTGAGGAGTGAAGAGGGAGTGTGAGGAGTGAAGAGGGAGTGAGGAGTGAAGAGGGAGTGTGGGGAGTGAAGAGGGAGTGAGCAGTGAAGAGGGAGTGTGAGGAGTGAAGAGGGAGTGTGAGGAGTGAAGAGGGTGTGAGGAGTGAAGAGGGAGTGTGAGTAGTGAAGAGGGAGTGTGAGGAGTGAAGAGGAGTGTGAGGGAGTGAAGAGGGAGTGTGAGGAGTGAAGAGGGAGTGAGGAGTGAAGAGTGGGAGTGTGAGGTGAAGAGGGAGTGTGAGGAGTGAAGAGTGTGAGGAGTGAAGAGGGAGTGTGAGGAGTGAAGAGGGAGTGAGGAGTGAAGAGGGAGTGTGAGGAGTGAAGAGGGAGTGAGGAGTGAAGAGGGAGTGTGAGGAGTGAAGAGGGAGTGTGAGGAGTGAAGAGGGAGTGAGGAGTGAAGAGGGAGTAAGGAGTGAAGAGTGAGTGTGAGGAGTGAAGATGGAGTTAGGAGTGAAGAGGGAGTGTGAGGAGTGTAGAGGGTGTGAGGAGTGAAGAGGGAGTGAGGAGTGAAGAGGGAGTGAGGAGTGAAGAGGGAGTGTGAGGAGTGAAGAGGGAGCGAGGAGTGAAGAGGGAGTGTGGGGAGTGAAGAGGGAGTGAGCAGTGAAGAGGGAGTGTGAGGAGTGAAGAGGGAGTGAGGAGTGAAGAGGGAGTGTGAGGAGTGAAGAGGGAGTGTGAGGAGTGAAGAGGGAGTGAGGAGTGAAGAGGGAGTGTGAGGAGTGAAGAGGGAGTGTGAGGAGTGAAGAGGGAGTGAGGAGTGAAGAGGGAGTGTGAGGAGTGAAGAGGGAGTGAGGAGTGAAGAGGGAGTGTGAGGAGTGAAGAGGGAGTGTGAGGAGTGAAGAGGGTGAGGAGTGAAGAGGGAGTGAGAAGTGAAGAGGGAGTGTGAGGAGTGAAGAGGGAGTGTGAGGAGTGAAGAGGGAGTGTGAGGAGTGAAGAGGGAGTGAGGAGTGAAGAGGGAGTGTGAGGAGTGAAGAGGGAGTGTGAGGAGTGGACACAGACTTAGAGAAAGTATAGAGTAGGGTTGTTGAAGTAGGCGGAGCTAAAGGAAGGAGTCGAAACAGGAAGACAGTGATTTTGAAAGTAGAATAAGGAAATCCCATCCCTGAAGAAGGACAAATATTTTTTTATTTTAGAACCTGTCATAGCAATTTGCAATGCACAAACATTTAATGGTAAACTCTAATGTACATCAGCCGTCTTTCTGCGGTGCTTGTGGACCCCGACCTGGACTCCGGCCAGATCCAGCGACCTGAGGAGTAGGCCGGCTGCACAACACCAACCATAATGAAGAAAAAAACAAAAACCCAACAAAGAGCAACCTCACTTGTGCCCTGCGGAGCAACCTTGGCGGGACAGCAATTGCCGCTGCCACCTTCTCCATGATGGAAATGGCGGATCTCGATGGTCCAATGTGTGTTTACCGACCATGGAGACTGGACTATGTTGCCAAAGCAGGTAGCCTATTGCCTGACCCTGTGACATAAGGTGCCCGGTTAGCCAAAGAGTTTGCCGCCTTCTACAGAGGATGTCGACCCTGTGGCCTTGAGTGCAAGCACATTCACGCTTACTAGATGAAGTGAGCGATGAGATCCATGATGCAGCTTTTCATCCCAATAAGCCCATGTATGACAACAACAACAGATACATTATTGCTGTAAATGTGCTTTGTGAAGAGATCGAAGCCAAGTTTCCAACCAAGATCGGACGACTATCACTCAATGCAAACAGCTCAGGGGAAGGTGTTGATGACTTCATCCAGCACCTCACTTAAATCTTCGAAGCAGAATGTTTCATTTCACACAATACCACGGAATGTGCCCCAGCATATGAACTCAATCTCTGCTGTGACATCTGCTGGACTGCTGCTTTATGATTTCTGACCAGGTGACCAAAACATACATTGGTGTGCATGATAACCTACTGTGGAGAATCTGAGGGCACATCACAGGACAAGCGGCTGAGAACATCAGTGAGGAGACGCAGAGAAAAGAACGGAAGAGAACACAAGAAATGCACAAAGACACTTTTTCTCTGTATGCACACGCCACTGAACGCCCCATGACAGGACAGGGCGATAGGAGTGGGTCATTTTCTACCGCTTATTCCCGTTAGGGGTCGCGGGTGACTGGAGCCTATCCCAGTGACTTTGGGCCTTAGGCGGGGTACACCCTGGACAGTGGACAACTCGTCACAGCTGACACAGAGAGACAGAGACAAGGACAGACAACCATTCACTCTCACATTCATACACTAGGGACAATTTCAAGTTGTCAATTAACCTACACAGTCATGTCTTTGGACGGTGGGAGGAGCCGGAGAACACAGAGAGAACCCACGGTAACACGGGGAGGACATGCAGACTCCACCAGAGAGATCATGTGATGTTGGGGTGGTTCAGAATTCGAAACCACGATGTTGGGGTGGTCTGGGATTCGAACCCACGATCTCCTTATTGAGAGGCAGAAGCTCTAGCCGCTCTGCCACCGTGCACCCCAGTTATTGTTGTGTCATCTCCAAATAACACAAATTTCATTTTTGTAGATATTGAACATAAGTCATTTATGTATTTTAAAAACAATTTTGGTCCTAGCACGGAGCCTTGGGGTACACCACAAGATCATGTTTTATGTATTGATTTGTGTTCCCCAGTCTGAACGTACTGGCACCTATTTGTTAAATAGGATCTTACCCAGTTCAGGGTTAGGCCTCTAAAGCCGTATTTTTCCATTTTTCTTAATAATATGTTATGACAATTGTGTCGAACGCTTTTTTTAGATCTATGAAAATCCCTACCACATGTTTTTTCTTATCTGTGTTATCAGTTATATTTTCAGTTAGGTGAGTGAGGGCCATTTCTGTAGATCGGTTGTTTCTGAACCTGTACTGATTATTGTTTAAGATTTTGTGTCCATTCTTTTTCCAAAACGTTTTTCAAGGATTTTTGAAAATTGAGGTAAAATTGAGATGGGCCTGTAATTGGAGAAAAAAAAATTGTCACCATTTTTAAAGATCGGAATGACCTTTGCTGTTTTGATTTGACTTGGGAATTTCCCAGTGGAAAAAGACAAATTAAATATGTAAGCTAATGGTTGAGAGATTTCAGTTATTATTTTTTTATAATAGAAATGTCAAGATCATCACAGTCTAATGATTTTTTTCTTTGAGATTGTTAACATTGTCTATTATTTCCTTTTCATTTGTAGCAGCAAGAAAAAATGAATTTGGGTTTTGTGGAGTAGTACATGTGTGTGGGTCGGCCGGTTTGAGTTAATTGTTGCAGCCAGTTCTGGCCCAGTGTTTACAAAAAATCATTTAATTCTTCAACTGCTTCATTCCTGTTATCAATTATATTACCATTATTAATAAAATACTTAGGCAAGCAATCATTTTTTGAGCCTTTTTTATAACAGTGTTTATGACATTCCATAAGCCTTTAGTGTTATTACGATTTTCCTCCAGTAATTTACAATAATAACGTTTTTTACAGTTCCTGATTATGAATGTTAATTTATTTTTATATTTTTTATATTTACTTTCTGACTCAACAGTTCTCTGAGATATAAATATTCTGTATAATAACTTTTTCTTTTTACATGCCTGTGTTATTCCTTTTGTCATCCATGGTTTTGACTTTTAAAATTGTTTATTTGTATGTATCACCACCGGAGGGCAGCGGTGATCAAATGAAGCTTTGAAGGTTCTTAGGAAATTTTCATACGCTGCATCTACCTCCGTTTGGTTAAGGGTGGTTTCCCAGTTTTGGGTTTGCAGACTCATCCTAAGTGCTTGTATATTTTCATCTTTTTTTATTCTTACGTATTTAGGAATATTCTGTTCAGTTTTTTTGCTTATTTTATTGAATATTACAAATACAGGAAAATGATCTGTTGTATGGTTAATTATTATGCCACTGATCATTTCTTGCAGCACTTTGGTGAATATGTTGTCTATCAGGGATGGCCTGTGTGTGGTTATCCTAGTTGGCCTGGTTATTTTGGGATAGAAGGAATTGCTGTAAATTATACTCAAGTCCAGTATTTTTACTTTCATACTTTTATCATTTCCACTACTGTAAAGTATACTCTAGACTAAAATATTGCATTAATTAATTCTAGTGTAAAAACCGCTTCACAAACGGCAAGTCAAATGTTAAATAATAGAAAAAAAGGTTTCTGAGGTGGAAAAAAATAGTTTATTATTTTTTCATTTCTTTTTTTATTGCGTTTTTGAACATTATTAACATAGCAGAACACATGAAACACAGAGAACAGAACAGGACCAGCGAGAGCAGAAAGGAAAAAAACATGAAATCATAAAAATAAAAGTTAAGTTAGAAGAACAGGTGCTGTTTTGTCCAAAGTCTGTCAAATTTGTCAATGTTTCAAATATTTTTCTACTATTATATCAATCCAGTCCTTGATCGTTGGTTCGGTTTGAGTCATTCATTGTTTTGTGATGGCCTTTTTTACCCACAGCCAAAGCACACTCCAGAGATATCCATCTGTTGTGTCCATGGCAGGAGTTTTGAGGCACAAAAACATAGTTCTGAAATAGGGGCATTCATGGTTAACCGATTAACCGCGACTATGCGTTTAACAGAGTGAAGACCTGGTTAACTGTCACGTTTCATTTTTTTGCCTTGTTCACTGTGTTGTAATACACAATTGCTCCACCAGAGGGCGCCTGAGCAATCACCGCATGCAACTGTGACATCTGAGTGGAAAAAAGCTAGCAACAGGACAGTCCCATAACACACGGTAATGATGCGCCACATAATGTTAAACATGTATTAAAACATATTTTCCCTCAACATTTTTGACACTGGTTTTGTGGATTGAAGAGTTTTGAGGTTCAGAGAATGAGATGTTATGAATTGAGGAAACAAATGTACAAAATAACACACAGCTCCAGGTTTATTTCTGACAAAACTTGAGATTAAGATAAAAGAAAGTGAGTTTAGCAGAACGCCTGTGCTTTAATCTCCTGCCTAATTATAACCTGCCTTTGTGGCATAAGCATCTTTTCAGAGTTCAATCCGGGCGACACATTTGGGGACCTGCTCCTCGGCTGCGTCTCTTTAACTAATGCTGATGATCCTCTCGCTGCTGAATTCTTAATGTTTCCTGTAAATTTTCCACGAGCCGTGTGCATTTATCATGTGAATAATTCATGGTGTTGCACCGGTGGAAGACCTTGAAGCTGGGATTATTACAGACTTGTACATCTGTCTGCGAGCGCTCAAATCCATTCTTCTCCTGTTTAGGGATTTAGCTTCTGTTTAATTCTACAAAGCAGCAAAAACACGTCATACTTGAGGAAAAATGTGTTTCATGTTATTTTTAGTCATTAAATCACCTATAATTGACTAAATACAAGTTTAAAGCCATAGTGTGAAACAGCAAAGCAATAAAATCTCCATGGCAACAGAAGAAAAGTAAGTAAAGTTTATTTGTACAGCACCTTTCACAGACTCAGGTCACAAAGTGCTTCACATAAGCATAGAATAATAAAATAGAGAATAGAGCAGCTTTTTACATACAACTTTTTAGTTTTTAAGGTGAATAGGAAAAAATATATTAATTTGAAACTTCTGTAGTTTACTCACATCAACATAAGAAACAAATATATTAGAAGTTTTTCATCATGTTATGTTTTCATGTAGAAATAAGGCATTTTATGTGAAAAAACAGCCAAAAATACACATATTTAAACCTGAAAAATGGACAGAACCAGGTTTACATTTCTTGGTTCATTTTGTACACAGATTAGTTATAAAAACAGAGGGGATTTTAAATTTCTTATTTAGTTTTTAAGTAATCTGGATTGGACTGAAAATGTTCCTAAAAATTCAAATTTCGACTAATTTTTTAAAAACTTAACTTCGATAAATCCATTATAGAGTTGGATATAAAAAAATATCTTTCTGTACATTTCATCAAAATCTTGTTGAGTCCAGATTGTAAAGTTTGATGTAGGATCTACTTTAAGACTGATCTTTATGTCCCGAGGAAGAAAAATGCATTTTAAGAAAACGTCCTTTGAACTTACAATGTCCCAGAGAAATCTATGGATGAAGTGGATTCAATGGGAGAATAAAACATCTTTAGGAGCAGATTGGACACGTTTGTTGTTTCCACATGAAAGTCTGTGTGTTGAGAGAGCAAACTGACCAAAAAACAAAACATTTTATAAATGAGTTTTGCCTGAAGTGTTAAGAAAATTAATTGCAACTAATCGATTATAGACATGATTTTCAAGTAATTAAATAATTGAGTAGTCACTAACTGGTCTTTAAGCAGACTCCAAAACATTGAATGTGCTGAAAGAAGAGGTTTAATTACTAAGACAGAGCAGGAATGATATAAAAACACACAGGTAAGTTGTGTGTTTTTGACAAAAATACATGTTCATCTATGAATACTCTCCACCAAATTGTCATCAAATGCCTTCACTTCAGCTTTGTCTCGGTGCAATTGAGTAAAATTCTCATATTCAAGGGTCTTTTGCATTTTAAACAACTAATCGATTCATAGAACGAACTAGACTAGTCGATTACCAAAATATTCGATAGTTGCGGCCCTACAATTTTTCTTTCTTCTCTGAAGTGACCGACAAAACAACGAACAAGACAGGACTTCAATAAAGTTACAGTACGTTTTAAATCGTCTTTCATTGACTTTTATTTGAAATGGAGAAATGGATTTGTTTTAGCCGTGGACGTCCATAAAACTGAAATTACTCCACGACATCTGTGTTTTTCTTATATTCTGTGTATCCAGAGAGAATAAGTGAAGTCAATGGTCTGGTTAAACCACGCCTCGTTTGGCTCCTCCACCAGAGCTGAAGTGTGTCAGAGGTTTGAGAAAAGACGCCTGCAGTTAAGCCAAGCACTTCACGAGTTTAGAAGTGTGACGTCTGCCTGAAACCAACCAGCGCTGTATTATTCATGCCCTCCTTAATAAACATCATACCAGACGTGTTTGATCTCACGCCGGGCATTTGTCCAGATCAGAAGTCAATCTCTGCTTTGATTAAACCGGACGAGCGGTTTCTGATCCCGTCCTCCGCTGACAGGTGCATTATCTGCTGACAGGTGCGTTCACCATTGACAGGTACATTCTCTGCTGACAGGTCCATTCTCCAATAACAGGTGCATTATTTATCAGCTGACAGGTGCATTATCTGCTGACAGGTGCGTTCACCATTGACAGGTACATTCTCTGCTGACAGGTGCATTCAGCCAGACATGTGCGTCCACCGCTGACAGGTGTGTTCTCTGCTGACAGCTGCATTCTCTGCTGACAGGTACATTCTCCACGGACAGGTGCGTTCACAGCTGACGGGGGCATTCTCCAATGACAGGTGCATTCACTGCTGACAGGTGCATTCAGCCAGACATGTGTGTCCACCGCTGACAGGTGTGTTCTCCGCTGACAGCTGCATTCTCTGCTGACAGGTACATTCTCCACTGACAGGTGCATTCACAGCTGATAGGGGCATTCTCCAATGACAGGTGCATTCAGCCAGACATGTGCGTCCACTGCTGACAGGTGTGTTCTCCGCTGACAGGTACATTCTCTGCTGACAGGTACATTCTCCAATGACAGGTGCATTCAGCCAGACATGTGCGTCCACCGCTGACAGCTGCATTGTCTGCTGAGAAGGTACATTCTCCGCTGACAGGTGCATTCACAGCTGACAGGTGCGTTCCTTCTGCAGGTGCATTTACAGGAGCTGACAGGTGCATTCCCAGCTGCTTGGCTCCTGGTCCTGTCGGTGGACCCTGTTTGTATCTCACTCTTTCACTTCAGAGAAAGTGCAGCTGAAGTCGGACTCAGACTTGACTGAAGAGCTCTGCGTCCAGATCAGGGTTTGATCTGTGCAGCTGCAGCTTCATGTTCTCGTAGCAGCCAAAATGTACCTCCGGCCTCTCGGTGTATTTTTGTTAGATCCAGACTCACCTGAGCCTGTTTAAGGGAACTGTTCACCTTATTCCGTCCCGCCCACTTTAGCCTCTTTTTGCCACAGATCTGCACTTCTGTTCTGAACGCACTTTTGACAGTTTGACAAGAACCTAATGACGCACATAAATGACGAAAGAGTGAAAAGTCTCTCGCTAGAACATTATATAAAGTAGATTGATTTGTGTAAAATGTTTATCGAACACAAGCAACAACAAGTCAACAACACAACGATTTCCTGGGCGGCTTGAAAACGGCTTTTTAGTCCATGTAGAACTTATTTTCTGTTGAGCTCATCTGCTCCGTGTGAACTAAAACAACGGAAAAAAAGATGGCGGCCATGACAACTTCAGGAATAAGGTGAATATAGAGCAGCAGTGGTTGCATCTGTGGGAGTTGGAACAGTCTTTACTGTTACAGGAATGTGTGGAGTTAAAGGGCGTTTGAAGAACATGTTTGAGGTTTGAACTCATTCTTTCAAGGAAACACGCGCCTGAAACATCTAGTGTCTTTGTTGTGACATGTAGTGTCTCTTCATGATTTGTTTTACGGACTTTTCACTGGAAATGATGAACTGTTCGGAAACATTGAGTTTTTAACAGTCTGTGACAAAGTAATATTATTATTTTTGTTCAAATGTGGACGTAAAATAGAGGTGGAGACAATTTGAACGCTTCAACGCACGAGTAAAAACTAAAAATCACAGACATGAGCGTTCACACAGGGCTAAAATTACCTGAGGACCCATGACTTTTCTGGATTACAATTAAAATCCAGGGAAATTTGTACAGACGCTCACACTTCACACAGACGACGTCCGTAAAACATCCAAGGTCCATATGTAAAACTAATCCAGCCCAAATACGGTTTAACAAATGAAACGAATATAAACCAAATCTCCTCAAAGACGTAACCGCAGCCGTTCATAATTCAAGCCGGCGATCCTCACGTGGACATTTTTGCAGAACAGAATATCATCCACTCTTTCCTTTAATCCCCTCTGAGCACAAGTATCTCAATATTTTCTGACAACTAAATCAATGCGTGACGAGCCGTGACCCGCTTCAGCCGCCTGAGTTTTCCACCGTGTTCGCTAACAGTCGATACGTCTGTCGTGTTTCTTCATTTTTCTTTCGTGCAGCTGTGGTTTGGGGATTGTAAAAGAGGGGCCCGGACGCTGGAGCACCGTCGACAGCGGCACGACCTGGACTGTGAAGACTGCTCGAGTCAGAATGTTTTATTTTCTTTCTGTTGCGTCTGATTTTTACGGTCCTGAAAAACAGAACTGACCCATTTCAAACCGTTTGCGGTGCACGTTGCTAACACATTTTGAGCGTTCTAATTAATCACCGTGATGAGTTTATCAGCGCTTTTCACAACTTTCAAAGACCAGAGCGGAGTTTATCGTCACGTTAAAGCTAACATTTAAGACTCAAAACAGTCCTCTTTGAAATAACTTATGGTCAGGCCAGTTAGGAACAGAAATAAAATCTACAGCTCTGGCTAATCCTGTCTGGAGGAACTCTAGATGAACTGTTCCTCATCTGCCTGAAAGAACTCTCTCTACACTAGATGAACTGTCCTTCATCTGCCTGGAGGAACTCTCTCTACACTGGATGAAAGACAGAATGTTCTGGGACAGTTATCCTTTTGCTAAATTCCTTTGAACATTGTTTATTTACACAGTTTTTTACCCGTGCTTCATCGAGCCAACTGTTGTTGTGATTTCGGGCCCTACAAATTTAACTGGAACACATTAACACGTGTGACCAGAAGAGGGCGCTTAAGCTATAACTGATGGATATACAAGACAAGATTTAATTGCAATGTCATCCTAAACAGGACCAGGTTTACCCCGGGCTAATGAGCAAAGCAGGTTCATTCATATCGAAATGACAGAGACATTGATTAGGAAAAGGAACATCGTATTTAATTATACATTGACTTGGGTTTTTAATTAATTAAATTACATTTAATGACATCCAGATATAATGTTCAGGCCATTCGCTTGGTTGGGAAATTTGACCTCTGCATTTGACCCACCCTTCAGGGAGCAGTGGACGCCTCAGAGCAGCGCCCAGGAACCCAGCTCCAGACCTTTGTGCTTGTCTTGATGAGGTTAAGAAAAGATTAACTCAAAATGGCGTCCTGTTTATCCCTATGGTGTGTACTCATTTGTGCATTAAACCAAAAAAGGTTTTTTCTTTACTTACTTCCTTCTTCATTACTTCCTGAATAGGAGCTAGTGTGACCACAATCCCCCATGATGCTTTGAGCCACAGGAGCGATCACGCAGCTCGCACGTTTTGGTTTAAACGTTAGCTTGTGTGATTGTAATTGTATTTTCATATTAGGGCATGCATTATCCAGTTAATTTAATACATCCACGGTCTGAGTTAAAATGTCTTGGTTTGAGGATATTAATCTGAATTTCAGAGGTTTTGACTCGTTAAAATCAGTGGAGACGATTTATTTGATGGAACTAGATTATTTTACTTGTTTCAAACCGTTTGTGACTTGTTTCAATACATTATTTCTTATTTCAATCCAAATTATCTGTCAGTGGGTTAAGATCATTTTACTTACAACACTGAAATGTATTTTCTTATTTTAAGATAGATTATCATATGATCATCAGAAATACCTTGAAACCAGTGAAATATTCTGAATCACATCAGCAATTAAATCTCACTGAGTCAAAACTACTCAAATCCAGATCAAAATTATTAACTGTATTAATCAGTTTAAGTTAGGCTAGATATACATTGTTTGCAGTGTACATTTAGGTTTGAAATATGAAGTAATGTGCATATTCAATTTTAACTTATTTTCTGATAATTTTCAGTCCTCTAGATATTCTTTCTTTCTTTCTTTGTTTTTTTGCGACGTCGTCATGTTAAAAATGCGCTGCTGTGTTGAGTGCACATTCTGAAAAACTTACCAAAAGTCCTATGTTGTGTGTAATCCCCGGGTGGAGCTTTCCTGTTCAGTTAAAGATTCTGTGACTGTACAGAGGGCTACGGGGCAGATCTCCGGAAAAAGATAAAGCACAAAAGTATCGGTGAAGATTTAGTGTGAGCACAGACCGAAACGAAACGAGAATCCTGTGGAGTTTTGAGATAAGAAACATCTCCTCCATCTGTCGATCCGTCCGCCATCTGGACTTCTGCCCTTCAGAAACTCAGGTAATTATTTATTTGGCACGACACGAGCTCAACCACACAGCGCTCACTTTTATGGAGTTTGAGACGGAAACATTTTGTTGATATAACTTTACATTTGAACAGTAGATTGGTAAGAGTCGGCTCCAGAGGGACGGGAGGGATGGTGTCGCACTGGTTGCCGTGGTAATGTGTAAATCTCTTTTGCTATGAATTATATGAATTATATTTTCTTCTTTTTACATTTACATTTTATATTGTTGCCTATTGACCCAAATTATCAGTCCTGTTTCTGTTTATCTGTTCTGATAAAGAAGAATCGTATAAATAAGGCATAATCACATTTTATTAAATCACAATTATCACTATGTTGATCAATCACAGTTTTTCATTATATATATATATATATAGAGTCAGGACTAAACATGGACCAGCCTCCTGCTGGTGCCAGAGTCAGGACTAAACATGGACCGGCCTCCTGCTGGTGCCAGAGTCAGGACTAAACATGGACCGGCCTCCTGCTGGTGCCAGAGTCAGGACTAAACATGGACCGGCCTCCTGCTGGTGCCAGAGTCAGGACTAAACATGGACCGGCCTCCTGCTGGTGCCAGAGTCAGGACTAAACATGGACCGGCCTCCTGCTGGTGCCAGAGTCAGGATTAAACATGGAGAATAAGCATTTCCGTTTAAGTCTGGAAGTCTTCCCAAAGACATGAGACAGGCCTCTGCTCTGACAATGTTTAAATCCAGGCTGAAAACAGTTTTGTTTAGATGTGCATTTGACTGAAAGATCTATCTGCTCTCTTCTCTTTTAAAGCATTTTTGGCACATTCTTTGGACAGCCATGTGTTCAATTGAAGCAGCCGACTAAACTTGTTGTTGTTGTCGATATTTGGAAGAGGTCCACTGATGAATGCCTTCATTTCCACTTTATCAAGCTCCTCGAATAACTTCATGAAATCCTTTTTTCAAAACTTCGGATGTCCACTGCACCCACGTGTACAATCAGCTGTTTAACTCCTCTGTGACTGGACAGTACTTTGGGAAACAGTGACGTAATCTCAGATACTTTGCTGCTGGGGAAGCTGCTCCACTGATAGCACCGTCTCCATCAAGAGTGTGTCACTGTCCTTGACGTTTGGCACAGACTGTCTGAATTTCTGCTGCTTTTTGTCAACGTCATGGTGGCCACCGTTTTCTCTTTGTTCTGTAAATTCAGTCTCTGATGGTGGTAAAAATCTGTTAGCTGTATTCACCTTACTCCAGAAGTTGCCATACGCGCCGCCGTCTTGTTTCCGTTGTAGTTTACATGAAGCAGACGAGCTCAACAGAAAATAAGTTCTACTTGGACTAAAAAGCCGTTTTCAGACTGACCAGGAAATCTGTGCATTGTTGACTTGTTGTTGCTCGTGTTCATTAAACATTTTACACAAATCAACCTACTTTATGTAACATTTTAGCGGCGAGACTTTTCCCTCGTTCGTCATTAGCTTTAACGGAGTTCTCGTCAAACGGAGGTGCGTTTACAACAAAAGTGCGTATCTGTGGCAAAAAGAGGCAAAAGTGGGCGGGGCAGAATAAGGTGAATAGCAAGTGACTTTACTTCAGCTTTGTATCACTTTTTGGAGTTTGATCCAAGATGCAGCCGGCTGGTCTTTACCCAGTTT
Organism: Rhinogobius similis; assembly: GCA_019453435.1. Lineage (NCBI taxonomy): Eukaryota > Metazoa > Chordata > Actinopteri > Gobiiformes > Gobiidae > Rhinogobius > Rhinogobius similis. The sequence goes on along the minus strand of CM033620.1, from coordinate 13,034,447 downwards.
TGGGAAAGACACAGAGTCACTCACTTAAGTTGACAGTAGCTTTTCTTGAAAAATACTTCTTACCCCTCAGTGACACTGGAATTGTTTTGTGGAGTCCTTTTTCAGATTCTAAAGCGAATTTCCTTTGAGATTGTTTGCTTTCTTTCCATGTCGCTGGCATCAAATAGGTTGTTAGAAATGAAAAAAAATATATATCTTAAAATCTTTAGTTTCATTCAAAGTCATAATCCAAGATTTATGGAAGACAAAGATTGATTGAAAAGCAAAATAAACAAGGAACAGCTGTAGCAAAGCAGGAGCAGCAAGGAAAAGCGCCTGCACTCTTCAGAAACAGGAAGCACATAACGGTAGGCTCCGTTATGGGAACAAGCTCGATCTTGATCCAGCTGGTTAGGTCATTCTAAGGTCTAGGTCAGTGCAAGGCGGACATGCTGTCAGGAGAGGAGGATTTAAAGACCATCTCAGTCTCATGGCTTCTCCAGCATCAGATTATGATCTTCTGAGGAGCGTATGTGCATGTGCTTTTGCCTTATCGATAAAAGCTGTAACTTATGCTCTTCAGGCAGTAACTAGTGCACTGCGCTGACCAGGGCAGCGCCTGTCATCTCAGTCCCCCACGTGGGGAATCTGTCATATGCAGTTGTGTTTGTCATATTTAATACTTTGTTGTTTTTGTCACGTTTTTGTCGTGCATTGAGTCGCGTTTCTTGTTTGTAGGTGAGTTTTTGTTGCTTTTGAGCGCATTTTTATTGCTTTTGGTTGCACTTTTTCTGCTTTATGTGTCATTTTTGTTGAATTGCGCAGCCCTGGTCTATAAGAGGTAAATAAAGTCATCTGCTCAGAGACTACAGAGGCTAAACAACAGGAGAAAAGTGTGTTTGAACAGACAGCTGCATTAAAGACTGAATCACGATACGTCGATTTCACAAAAGTAGCAGATTGTCACAAGGACGAGCTCATGATTCGATTTTTATCACCTCAGTCAGTCAGTATCTGGAGACAACCGATGGATTGGGATTAGCCATACTACTTCACACGATGTAATTATCCATGTCTATCTATCCCTAAGTGAGACATGAGAGTGGGCAGATATTATCCTGCAGATGGGGAGGTCCCTTAAAGCAGCAGGTGTTGCAGTATATGCCCAACTCAACTGAAGGCAGCCTCGTTGGCATTGATATATCAGTGTTTTTATTTAGACATTTTAATGGCATCTACTGATTAAGGGACAAAAGCAAACTTGTGCTATATAAAATCATTCATTTTTGAGGTGTATTGTTATTTACGGCTTCTTTTAATAACAAAGATAAACTCCACAAGCAAAATTTCAGGCTCGTTGCCATTCATTACCGCATTATCTTCCCAGCCGTGTTGGCGTCCTCAACAAATTTAGTCACACGGTGCACGAGCTCTATCGATATTTGGTACCACAACATATTTATCACTTTATACAATCGTCAGAATGCTTTTTAACAATACGTTTAGTGTGGAAGTGGAATCCCTCTGTGATGTCATCAAAACGTGACGTACCGTTGAAAATAAAGAGACAATTTAACACACGCAACTGTGTTAAAAGGTGTCACGCAACTGACAGTTTATTCAACAAAATAAAGGCGTTACCAGGTATTATTATTTGTCAAATCATAATTTATATGGATTTTGGCCCTTGTTTTCAAAATGGTTGCTTGGTAACAGTTGTGGAATCACCGCTAACTGTCATGTTTGCTGCTCATTTCCAACCAGTAAATAACATTATAAACACTGTCAAAAAAAAAACTGTCAAACTGGAAAGAAATGGGCAAAATGTTTAGAAAAATCTTGAAATTATGTTCACCACAGTTTAGTGAAATGTGCAGTCTAACCTGTCATGTAGACTTAAAGCTCACTGAAAATTCTGAATTATGAATCCTGAGCCCTATAAAACCAATGAATTATGAGCCGTCTCCCTGTTCTCACTGTAATGAGAATAATAAGACGTTCATGTTTCTTCCATGAGAACCGCAGCGTCCTAATCCCACAAACACCCCCTGCCCGACCCATTACGCTTATGGGGGACCTCAACGCTAATCTTCCCCCTGTAATAACAGCGTGGGCGTTAGTGGCTAATGCTAACAGGGCCGTGACCATGCATGAACTCATTTACGGTGGGGATTATTGTCTGGAGCCACAGCGCGTGATAAGGGCTAATTGCTGGATGTTTCTGAACAGGAGAACGGGATCACACATGTAGAAGGGAGGAATTAATACGTGCGGACAGGAAATTCGAGTTTGAGTAATTGCATCGGCAGGTAATGAAAACTTTGGTGGCAGCTTCATTGCAATGTGAGATAAATAATGAGCATATAAATAACTTTTAATAAGCGCTTTTCCAGATGCTTAATATTGCGTTCACGATATAATCAGATTTTATACTTTCAGATGGAGGGCAGGCGTCTAAATAACTCGATGGGATATAATTGCTTCTGTATATATCAATAAAAATTCACTAACTTTATTATTTGTTAGAGATTGCCTCCAGAAACGTCATATTAATCTCATGGCTCAAAGTCTTTTCAATGGACGACAATCACGTCTTGAGGCGCATTTAAACTGGTTCACTCTGGAGCAAATCGGGGCAATCTGAGTGTGTCTCCACTGTCATACGTGAACCGTCCTGGCCCTTTGAGGGGTCTGAAGAGGGTACGAGTGCCCTTTAACACGTTATGGCGAAAATGCATCCCTCACCGAACGCAGGCTTGATCATGTGATAAACTGCCATATTTCAAGTGCTGATAACTTTATTTGTTGAGTTTCTTATTCAGTCTATGACATGGTGTTGTCAGCCTCTATGAGATTACACATGAGTGCGTCCAGGCAGCAGATGGTGCCAGTGCTATATATACAATCAAGTGAAGTTAGATGTCAACAAACACTACATGCAGGGGAGCAGCAGCAGTTTTTGTGTTTAGATGCAGAAATTCTCAGAACGAGTTTAGTGATGATTTAAGGGCTTAAAACAGCGGAGCATTCTCAGATAAGTGACATATGAAGTCTGAAAATACATCAGAAATTCCCGGAAGTTCAGCAGAATGTGTGTTTGAAGCTCAGAGTGGCAAGGATTTTCAAATAAACATTCTTCAAAACATAGTGAATGTAACTGAATGCTACTTCAGGTGTGTTTTTGATGATGGAACATTGTTAGAACATGGTTTAAAGCTCAAAAAAGTCACTGTAGCAGAATGTTCCCTTTAAATTCCTTTGACAGATGTTAAAACGCGGCATAGATGTGCAGAGAAGTGAAATAAATGGAGAAAATTCTGACCATAAACTGGAAGCAGTGTCTTGTTTATTCCAGCTTTACTCTGAAAAGAAAATATTCTACTTCTAAAACCATCCCCCCAAACCCTGTTTGTCTCCAGTAATGGACTTTTACCACCAGAATTGCGTGGCTGTGCTAATAAACGTTATTCATCTACTGACAGACTTAGGCAAAGCAAGGCAAGTTTATTTGTAGAGCACAATTCGTACACAGGGCAATTCAAAGTGCTTTACATAAACAGGAAAAGTTGCATTAAAATCACAAAACACAAAAAGACACACAGAATCATTTTAAAATCATTTTAAAATAAAGTACTTTAAAAGAGAAGAGTGCAGATAGATCTTTCAGTCGTATGCACGTCTAAAGAGAACTGTTTTTAGCCTGGATTTAAACATTGTCAGAGTGGAGGCCTGTCTCACATCTTCAGGGAGACTGTTCCAGATTTTAGCTGCAAAAAACTGAAATGCTGATTCCCCATGTTTAGTCCTGACTCTAGGCACCTGCAGGAGGCCGGTCCATGTTTAGTCCTGACTCTAGGCACCTGCAGGAGGCCGGTCCCTGAGGTCCTCAGAGAGCGAGATGGTTCATATGGCAGATGTACTTTGGTGCTTGGCCGTGGAGAGACTTGAACACAAGCAGAGCTGCTTTAAAGTCAATTCTCTGAGCCACAGGAAGCCAGTGCAGAGACCTGAGCACAGGAGTAATGTGATCGTACTTCCTGGTTCTTGTCAGGACCCGAGCAGCAGCATTCTGGATGTACTGCAGCTGTTTTACAGCTCGTTTGGAGAGGCCAGTGAACAGGCCGTTGCAGTAGTCTAACCTACTGGAGACAAATGCATGGATAAGTCTCTCCAAGTCTGGTTTAGACACTATACCTTTAATTTTGGCAATGTTTTTTAGGTGGTAAAAAGCTGTTGATGTTATTGATTTGATGTGGCTGTTTAAGTTCAGGTCTGAGTCCATTATTACCCCCAGATTTCTAACTTGATTTGTCGGTTTTAGAGCGAGAGACTGGAGGTGACTGCTGACACTTTCTCTCTGTTTCTGCGGCCCAAAGACGATGATTTCAGTCTTGTCTGAGTTTAGCTGAAGAAAATTGTTTTGCATCCACAAGCTGATCTGTTGGATGCAATGACAGAGTGAATCCACTGGTCCATATTCACCTGCCGTCAGTGAGACATAGATCTGAGTGTCGTCTGCGTAGTTGTGATAAGACACATTTGTGCTGAGTATTAACTGACCTAAGGGCAGCATATAGAGGTTGAACAGAAGGGGTCCCAGGATTGACCCTTGGGGCACCCCACAGGTCAAGCTCACGTGGTCTGAGACACAGTTACCAATCTCAACAAAGTACTCTCTGTCCTCAAGGTAGGACTTCAACCAATTTAGGGCAGTGCCAGTGATGCCCACCCAGTCCTCTAGTCTCTGTAGGAGGATCCCATGATCGACAGTGTCAAAAGCAGCGCTCAGATCTAACAGAATTAAGACTGAGGCTTTGCCCGCGTCAGTGTTCAGGCGGATGTCATTTGTCACCTTGATAAGAGCAGTCTCAGTGCTGTGATGAGGTCTAAAACCTGACTGAAAAACATCAAATGAGTTGTTTATTAAGAGGAAGTCAGTGAGCTGTTGGTAAACAACCTTTTCGAGGACTTTGCCTAAAAATGGCAGATTTGAGATGGGCCGATAATTTTTAAGTACTGAGGCATCAAGACTGCTCTTCTTTAAGAGAGGCTTAATGACCGCAGTTTTCAAGGCCCTTGGGAATGTTCCAGATTGAAGCGACATGTTAACTATGTGAGTGAGTGGTGTTAACAAAGTGCTCAGAACAGACTTTAGAAATCTGGTGGGTAACACATCAAGGCAGCATGTAGAAGAACTCAGACTGGTGATGATCTCTTGGACAGTTTTGTCAGTTACAGGTGCAAACTGAGTCAGCTCTAAATGTGTAGGTGGTTTTAAAGTTATTATTTGCACTGTGGAATTTATGGCATTTTTAATGCCCTGAACCTTGTCATTAAAGAATACTGCAAACTCATTGCACTTAGCTGTGGAAATTAGTTCTAATGGCAGCAGAATTGGAGGGTTTGTTAGTCTGTTTACTGTTGCAAACAGAGCACGCGAGTTTTTACTGCAATTTCCAATTATTTCAGAAAAAAATCCTTCCCTTGTTTTACATAAAATGAGGTTGTACATATACAACTTTTCTCTATAAATCTCTTTATGAATCTGGAGCTTTGACTTGCGCCATTTTCGCTCAGCCCTGCGGCACTCCCTTTTCTGTGCCCTGACTGTCTCATTATTCCTCCATGGCGCCTTCTGCTTATTTTTAACCATTTTAACCTTCATAGGAGCAATGGTGTCCAGAACATTCAAGATATTAGATGTAACAGAATTTAAAAAGTTGTCAACATTTGAACATGAAGGATTTTCAAAGTTTATCATTTCCACGAAGAGTGCACTTGTGCTGTCATTTATGTGTCTCCTCCGAACAACTGCAGGACCAGCCGGTGATTTGGGAATAACAGACAGGTCAAAGAAAACACAGAAATGATCAGACAGTGCCACATCGACCACACTGATGTTTGAAATATTAACCCCTTTAGTAATTAGCAGGTCCAGAGTGTGTCCTCTGCTGTGGGTGGGGCCACTCACATGCTGAGTAAGACCAAAGGTTTCAAGGACAGCATCAAGCTCTTTAGCGTTTCTGTCGCAAACATTATCCACGTGAACATTGAAATCACCTGTAATGACCAAACCGTCAAAGTCTGTGCATACAACTGAAAGCATCTCAGTAAAATCATCAATAAAACCTTGGCAGTGCTGGGGGGGCTTGTACAGGACAATGTAGAGTATGGAGGGAGACTGTTTTAGCTCCATTTTAAAAGACAAATACTCAAATGATGAAAACATCCCAAAAGACAACCTCTGAGTAACTATTTTATCTCTAAAAACTGCACAGACACCTCCACCCTTTTTGTTGTCGCGTGTTTCAGATTCAAACTTGAAGCTCGGTGGAGTCGCTTCTATTAGGACTACATTCCCCGTGTTTTTGTCAAGCCATGTTTCAGTTAAAAACATAAAATCAAGATTATAAGAAGATATAAAATCATTAATTAAAAGTGATTTGTTACATAATGATCTGACATTAAGCACAGCAAGTTTCAGATTGGTTTCAATGTGACTGGACGTTATCTTTTCACAGGAATATGAATTAAATTTCTAAGATTGGACAGTCTAAATGTCGATATGTTCTCCTGTCTGTTTGACTTGACTACAGATATAACACAGGTCCCGGGTTTGTTTGACCATTTTCATGACCATAAGTCCCGGCAACGCTGAGACCCACTACATCCTAGCTATGGGAGATAACAGTTCTGGGGGGAGGTGGGGGAGGGCGGCGAAGGGGGAGACCTGGAGGAGGTTTGGGCAAAGGCTGAGTGGGGAGAGCTGGAAGGGGTTTGGGTGATGGACCAGGTGAAAGGTGAGGGGGTGGAGGTGCAGGTCGTTTTTTTGGTGAAGCAGGAGAGTTGAAGCTCCTGGGTGGTATGGTGGGCACAGATTTGTACGGGGAAGAGTTCATCATTGTTGACATCAGAACTCTTGATCTTGCTAAATTAGGTGTGAGTGGAACCATCTTTACTCCTGATTTGATCAGACTTTCAAGATGGTTGGGAAGGTCCCTGGGTGAAGGTGGAGATGAAAAGGAGAGTGATGATTGAGTGGGAGTAGATGTTGCAGGGGGGACCCAGGACTGGTCTGAGGGTAGGGGTGGTGACAGGGCAGCTGCTGGGCCTGTCACTGACCGGCCCATTGCCTGTGATGAGGACCCCGAGGGAGGGGGGACGGATGTTGAGCTTGAACCCTTCACTGGGGGCGGTGGAGATCTTTGTGGTGCTGCAGCTGATGAGCTCTTTACTGGAGGCAGTGTAGGTGATTTTGGAGCAGCTGGAGCTGAATCCTTTGCTGGGCCTGGTGGAGCTGCTGTTGATAAATCCTTTTGTGGAGGCGGCTGTTTTGTTACTGCTGATGTTGAAGCATTGACTTGGTCTCTGGCTGATTGATCCGGTGTTCTTCTCTCATTACTCTCTTCTCGAACTATCTGTTCACGACCCTGTCCACGGCCATTCTGATGCCTGAGAGCGTGGAGGAGGTTCTCTGTCAGTGCCCTCACTCCACCTCTGCACAGATGTGGGCCCCTTCCCCTGAACAGGTCCTCTCGTTTCCAGAACAGATAGAAGTTCTCAATGTAGTGCAATCCTCTAGGTGCACACTCTTTGGACAGCCAAGTGTTCAATTGTAGCAGTCGGCTAAACTTGTTGATCTTCCTGTCAATATTTGGAAGAGGTCCACTGATGAATGTTTTGATTTCTACTTTATCAAGCTCCTCAAATAACTTCATGAAGTCTTTTTTCAAAACTTCAGTCTGCTCCTTTCGAATGTCCACTGCACCCACGTGTACAATCAGCTGTTTAACTCCTCTGTGTGTGGACAGTACTCTGGGAAGCAGTGACGTAATCTCAGAAACTGTGCTGCTGGGGTAGCTACATGTTTTCATTCTTCCATGTACGACTCCACTGATAGCACCGTCTCCTATCAAGAGTGTGTCACTGTCCTTGACGTTTGGCACAGACTGTCTGTCTTTCTGCTGCTTTTTATCAACATCATGGAGGCTACAGTTTTCTCGTTCTGTAAATTCAGCCTCTGATAGTGGCAAAAATCTGTTTGTAAGCTGTATAGCAGGCGACTTTACATTAGCTTTGTATCGTTTTGGTTTTGCACCGAGTTTGACCCAAGATGCAGCCGGCTGGTCTTTACCCAGTTTTGGGAAAGACACATAGTCACTCCGGTTTAAGTTGAAAGTAGCTTTTCTTGAAAGATATGTAGACTTCTTACCCCTTGGTGACACTGGAATTGTATCGTGAAGTCCTTTTTCAGATTCTAGAGCGAATATCCGTGCTTGTAGCTCAATTATTTCATGTTGATATTTCCGACAGCGTTCACAAGAGTTTGTTTGACTTCTCTCTCCGGACATGTCGCTGGCTCGTCAGATAGTTTCTTAAAAATTGAAAAAATTATCTTAAAATCCTTGGTTTCCTTCGAAAAGTCATAATCCAAGATTTATAGAGGAAAAAATTTTATTTAAAAGCAAAATAAATAAGAAAACAGCTGTAGCAAGCAGGAGCAGCAAGAAAAAGCGTCTGCACTCTTCAGTAACAGGAAGTAGGTAGACTTAGCATTTTCTCAATCTCTTACTGTCCATTGTTTACGATCTAAAACAAAGTCTGTGCTCTAGAATGCTTTGGACGGGAATGCTAAGATGTAAACGTCCATAACAGTTAGTGGTAGCAAGTTTTTGCCACCAAATTCTTCTTTTCAGTTTTATACACTATTGTTTTTGATTAAAAAAAAATATTTTTTGTGGCTTAAAGGCTTTATTTGACCGGATTGTTGTAGCGTGTAATGGGAGAGAAAATGGAGAAACATTCGGCAAATGGTTGAGGCTAGAATCAAACCCACACATGCGCATCGCCCTGAACCACTGCACCACGACTTGCACACTATTGAAGAAATATGGTACTTACATACATTTACAAGCATTTTGCCATGAAAAGTTTTCCTCCTTTGTTGTTCCCATTGTGTAAAGCAGATTCTACAATGACAAATAAAGGCGTTATTCTGAATCGTTTTCCTACGGTCTTAAAGCGAAGGTAATTTGACAGAACTGGTCCCTCATGTGGACTAAACACGCTGTTATAATAAATTGTAACAGTAGTTTTAATTGCATATCGCCTCTCACTAAACTGTGTTGTTTAATTGGAGACATTCACAGATCTGGAGGTTCACACATTTGTGCTTTGGGGAAAAGTGGAAACCCGCTACAAGCTAATTACCTTCTGGAAGTGGCCTCTGGAGAACAGCAGCTAAAAACACAAACGTACTGAAAGAAAACAAAAAAGAACAGTTCACATGGTTTGTACTCGAAATTTGTACCAATGTGAGTGATATTGATTAGGTTAGACTTAATGGCTTTTACTAACTACATCAGTAGATTTCAGATTAATACAACTGACATGCAATAATTGTAATTAAGCCCGATTTTGATTGTCTCTTTGGGATTTAGGCGTAGCGAGTTTCATAAGAGATTATTTGTCGTGACTTTCCTCATGTCTGTGGCTCAGTGCGACTCAGTTACGACTATTTGTCAAATCGTAAGGTTCCAACATGTTACGAGGCACTTTACAACAGCCAATCAGAGCCGTACAGCACCACGCTCCGTTACCGTTGCTGTAAGTAGAACTGAGAAACATTTTTACCTTATTAAATGTCTTTGTAAGTGCGTGTGGTGGTTGTAAATGTATCTTCGGGGCGTTTGTAGCCCCCGTCGTCGCCCCCTGCTGTTACCTCACGCATTCCCTGAAGTCGACCCGAAGACAACTCTCCTGAGAAATCTCTCTTTTATATTTGGCGACATTAAATATTTTTACATGTGATTGTACTTCCTTTCAATAAAAAGGAAGAGGGGAAAGGCTTTTGGCGTCTTTTTGCTGGCAGTCTATTTTCGCAAGAGAGCTGCAGGGGGAGCTCTGTTGCTGAAGTTACTTAGTTCTGCTTTAAAATGTAGAAAATGTCGACAGAGTGCTGCTCGGTGGTCGGGTGGATAGCACGCATACGGCTCCCACAGTTTACTCCCTGTCCTTCCCCGGTCTTATTTCACGCTGCACTGTCCTGTCCAATGGAGCCTATGGGCCAAAAAAACCTTTAAAAAGAATATCCAACACAGTGGCGTGCGGTGACTTTTATGAGCAAACTTAATAAAGCCTTTTTTTCCCTTTCACAAATAATATTTACTTAGGTTTATTTACTGGCATATTAAATCGCACACTACTAACTAAACCATTTTGGTGTGAAACAAGCCTAAACCTGCATTTACTGAAAGAGCAAATGCCGGCTTAGTTAATTAAAGTTAATTAAAGTTAATTTCCTCACAAATGTCTCCTATTTGCCTTATTTGTGTCTTATTTGAGCCTGCAGTAGGAAAATATTGTCTTATTGTGCACCAAAAACATTTGAGGAAGTGACAGCTCTACTACAGATGTGTAATGCTCTTATGACACAAAACACACATTTATGCAGAGATAACAGTGCGCTGGTCAGACAGATGCGCCAGTGAGAAAGCCCCATGTGCCACAATCGTCACTTTAAAAACAGCTCAGTGTTAAACCACCCGCGATTAAACTCACCTGTCAGTCCCAGATAACACAGATCAAAGCCGCGTCTTTCTTGAATAAAAGTCGTGTATTTCCCTCAAGTGCAATTTGTCCAAAAGAGCCACAGATAGGATAGAACAGGATAAGGCGGAGCTAGCTCGGAGCCAGACGTGTAGTGCGCGGTCTTACGCAGCTTCCATTCATTCCTATGAGGACAAGCTAATGCAAGGAAGCGAACCATCGGAGCTGTATTGTCACATTAGTTCTGGGTGTTTTGTAAAGTAATGCAAATGTGTCCCGTCCATGTTCGCACCGTGGCCTGGATTTGTGGTAACAGTTACGTTGCTTATTTTCAGAGCATGTTCACAGAGACTACGAGTTGAACTGAATGAGTTGATCTGGCCGCTGGTGCAGACGCTGTCACTCTGACCCTGGATTGTGAATAAACTGTCCCTTTAATTAGTGCTCTATGTTGTAAAAGTCATATAGCCCTGTCAAAAAACCTTTATCAAGATCAATGTTGTCATTTCTGTCGGTATCACGGATGTATTCTTTGTGCTGTGCTTTTTGTAGATATATGTAGACTTATCAAAGTGAAATACTGAAAAGCCTAATCGGTTGCTAGTGTTTGACACAGTGTGATACTGTAACGATGACACAGTCCTCACGTAGGCCTAATAAATTACCCAGAGTGAAATACAAAACCCACAAAAGGAACAGATCAGATCAACTGGTTACAGATGTGCAGGGCGTGCCTTTAGCTCCCCTTCAGCCAGGTACCAAAACCACTGTCTCTTGAGAGCACATGGTAAATTTGTCCATCAGCTTTGTTACAGTTCTGTCTGTTTTCATTTTTATCCCCGGTCCAGCTCCATTTCATTTCTTTTGCTACCAGTCCTATTTTCCTGTTCTCCACAGTTGCCTCTCGCTCCCCAATCATCCCAGGGTTGTCTATACATACTCCCTCTCTTCAGTCAGTCTTTGATAGATTATTGACCAGTCAAGAGAGACTCAAGCTCTGAAGCTGTATCTGAATCGATTGTCTTGCCCCTTGTTCTAAAGTATCTGAATCTGCTTTATTCCCTGTGTTTAAGACCTTTTTTGGAGTTTTACTACCTGCCAGTTTTCTATTTTGTGATTTTTCCCTGTTCAAGCAGATTTAAGTTGGTATATTGAAGACATTTATTCCATAGCTGGTTGTTTGCCTAATTTGTCTTATTGAAACATTACCTGTTCTCAGGACACTTTGTTATTGGTTATTAGGAGTTTAGTTTGACTGTTTGTGTTGCATTTGAGTCCAGTTTACCTATGAGCGTAACTAATAAAACCGTTGTGCAGGCATCCCTTGGGATGAAGGAATGTCATTGTCAGTAATTTTGAGACAGACATGGCCATTTGAGCAGACATCTCAGGTTTCATTCCAAATACCTCATATTTACACACAATCTATTTTGAGTTGTAATTCATTTGTCACTACATTTCTGCCTTAAGGGTAAACCAATTACATTTTTTACATGACTTTGGTGACAAACTTCAATTGCATCACTTATACACAGTCACACATCCAGCTAGAGTCCATACATACAACAAATGACAAAACATTTTCACTTGCAACAGAGTTGTCTTTGCAGGACAGTATAAAGTGGGACACTGGGATGTGCCAAAGCTACTTTATCTAGATGGAAGTACAATCAAGTAGCGCTCATGCAGTGATGACAAGACTTTTGCAGTGTGACAGGATATGAATGTCAAATTTTAGTTACATTCAGTTATGTTGTAAAAGCTTGTTCAGAAGATATACAATACTCCATAAACATTTGTGTAAGGGCTAGTTTAGTGTTTGCAAAACTAAACTCAAACTGAATTATTAATTCACTAATTTAATTCATGTTTTCACCATTTGTTCACACATTTATAACATTTGTAAATTTGAGATGAATCCACCCTTTTTTCACCATGTATTCCTCTTACAAAGAACTATTCTGAACACAAAATAAAACTACCAAATTTGAACCTTCGACTCAGAAAATGCACGTGTGAATTGTTTTTATTTGCAGATAGAGGTGCACATGAAGCATAAATATGCATCTTGTGTGGGTGGGTTCTGCACACAGTTGGTGTGGTACCACCGGTCACAACCGTCACAGTGGATCTGTAAACAATGGTAGAAAGTACTAAATTACTGAAAGCATTCATTCTTGTTCCAAAAACCAAGACAAACTGAAAAATAAACAATCTTACCATGCTAGATCTTCATGACCATATACTATTAAAACAATTCTTACCCAATCAACACTGTCCTCCTTCTCGTCTCGGTCGTGCACACACCTCATACACCTCAGGTATGTCAGAGGGGTATCTGGACTCTCCCAAACATCAGACAGAAAGGGTTATATTTTCTATTTTTTTGGTGTGGATGGCAATGCGAATATAAATCCCAGGTGTTGGGATTATCCCCAATCATTTTGTTGAGGGATATGAAATACATGTCAACACATCAGCACAATAGTGCGAACTGAAGGCCGAATGATAAAATCAGAATTTGCCTTTGAATTGTGCCGTTGAGTTTCTCCAGCCCATTGGTCTGGGGGTGTACGGGACAGACAAACTTCTCTTTATGCCCAGACTTTGGCAAACCTCTGTGTTGAGCTGATAGAGAACAAGAGTTATAATAATATAATAAATACATTTTCATGACATAATATACAAAACGTACTCCTAACATCATTTCATGTTATCTTATTACTGAATTCTAGCCCTTGGTCTGTCAGGAGCCTTTTAGGTGCCTCAAACCAAAAGACAAAATCCATCACAGATGTGATCACCTCAGATGCACTTTTGGATTTAGAGGGTACGCCTCTGGCCATTTTGTGAAATAGTCCACCATGTACTGGTGCCCATTGGTGGTGGGATTTAGTTTT
>CM033620.1:12856671-13020920 GCA_019453435.1 Rhinogobius similis | reverse complement strand
CACTAAATCCATCCCCACAAGCTCCAGTGGTTCAGTGACCTATGAAATAACAAAGGTCAGTAAATGCAGCTAATATGACTTCCCTCATTGGAACACTTGAGTAAGCAGGTCACCTGAACACAATTACAGCACCTTGCAGTACTTTCACACAGCTGCCTTTCAGACTGAATCATTAAGTTTAATATGCACTTATCCCAGTTGGAGGGTAGGGCTGTTTTTTAAAAATTTGAGATTGGATCTCTTCCTTTGGCATTGGGGAAATTCATTGATCTAGTATTAAGATTCAAATTTAGCTGAAATTGCATTACAAGTACTTGATTATTGTAGGCTACAGACATTTCATACAGCCAAAAAAGGTCAGCTTACCCATCGTTGGATATCCTGCATTTGGGGCCAGTAGTAGCATTGGATTATTGCACAGTGAGTCTTCTCACACCCAGTGTCCCCGATGGCGCTGCTGTGGAACTCGTCAAAGATCTCGCTCTCCTCTTGTACTGTATGCACCACCTTCTCCCAGTGGATTTTTGTTGGGTCCCTCTTCCTTTGGCACACAAGCCTCCAACGTGCACGGCAATAAAGGTGCACATCCGGTAAAATAACTAGGCGTTCAATAAGGACAAGTGCTTTGCATATGCTCACCCTTCATGTGCGAAGCAGCCCTTTTTTAAATTATGCCCCTTGCTGATCCATCTGCCTCAGGTGGGACTCTCCCATGGATGAAATAATCCATTAACTCCTGGACTATTCTTGGCTCCATCTGTCCCTTTTCTCATCTGCCAGAATATCCCTTCAACAACTACACCGAAACTGCTTAAAACTGACCTAACAACTTAAACTCTATCCTTCAGTCCCTACTTCTAACTGAAAATCTGTATAAACCTAACTCAAACTATTTCTTTCTAATTCTAAACTGTCACTCTGCAATATTAAAACTAAAACTCACTTTAAACTGTAATACTAAACTTAAATCCACTCTATTATTATACCCAAACTCTACACTCTGTAATCTAAAATACTCCCTATGTCTAAACTGAAAATACTTGTATCTAACTAAACTTGTATCCACTTTCCTAACTGAAATTCTGCTCTGATTCTCAATTTGTATTTGCAAATTTGCTCTCTATTCTAACTGATAGCTACTCATTTGCTCCTCAAAGACCACTAAAGGATGCAACAGACTTGTATAGGTTACCCCCATTAATTTAATCAGTGCACCTGTGGTATAGCCCTGCACATCTGCGGCGGTGTGAACACGCCCTGCACATCTGTCCAGTGTGTTTGGCCACGCCCCCACAGCTGTTAGTGTGGGGGTGTGTGTGAGCATGTGCATGTATGTAATTGAGTGTATGAGTGTGAAGACTTTGACCTCAGTTTTTCAGGGTTAAGACGTAGATAAGTGTCGTCTAGGTTTGTTTTTCTTCATACAGGCACTAAGTCTGTCTACTTGATCGGTCTGGTCAGGTTTCATTGATAAATACAGCTGTGTGTTATCTGCATCGCAATGGAATTAAATGCCATGCTTTCTGATAATCTCACCTAGCAGCAGCAAATAAAGAGTGAACAGAACAGAACCGAGGACTGAACCCTGCGGCACACCGTAGGTTACTTTAGAACAAGGTGAGGAGCTCTGGTTTACATTAACAAACTGGTACCTATTCAATAAGTAGGATTTAAACCAGCTAAGGGCGGTCCCTCTGACACCTACATCACATTCTAACCTCTGCAGTAGAATGTTGTGGTCAATGGTGTCAAATGCTGCGCTGAGGTCCAACAGAACCAGAATTGAGACCTGACCAGAGCCTGCTAATTCACCTTATTCTGCCCCGCCCACTTTTGCCTCTTTTTGCCTCAGATACGCACTTTTGTTGTAAACACACTTCCGTTTGACGAAAACTCAGTTAAAGCTAATGACGAACGAGGGAAAAGTCTCACCACTAAAATGATATAAAAAGTAGATTGATTTGTGTAAAATGAACATGTACAATAACAGCACACCGATTTCCTGAGGCCTGAAAATGGCTTTTTAGTCCATGTAGAAGTAGAAGTTTTCTGTTGAGCTTATCTGCCCCATGTAAACTAATACAACAGAAACAAGACGGCCACAACAACTTCCGGAATAAGGTGAATAAGACAGTAGGCAGATTTTCCATTTTTTAAAAAGAATTCTTCTATGTGGGAGCGGCGCAACAATCTTTAATTTTCTTACCCTTTATGTGAATGCAGTTCTTCGTTGTACCACAGGGAGACTCGGTTTAGCCTGATGACTTTCTGTTTTAATGGAACTGCAACATCAAGAGCACATAGTAAAGAATGTGTCCACGATTTTATCAGTGGCACTGGGACTAAAGCTGTTCACAGCTGGACCACATGTCACTGAGTATTGGCTCTGATATTTATTTAAACTTCGATATTGATTTTTCAGATATTGTCCTTTTTAATTATAGTTTTAGTCTGAGGTGCTGGATAGTCTTAAAGAATAAACTGAAAGGTAATTAGGAAATGATCTGACATTATTGGGTTTTGGGGGAAGACATTTAGGTCACTGATCGTTATTCCATAAGTTAGAACCAGATCCAGAGTGTGCTGTGACTGTGGGTTGGTTTATTTACATTTTGAGTTAAAGATGCTATCTGATAAAGCACTGAAGGCATTGCTGAGGCAATTATTTTTATTCTCGTGAATGTTGAAATCCCCCACCACAGTATTTTCCCAGTCTACTGAAATACTTAATTTGATAAGAAGTCAGAACTCTGTCAAAAACTCTGAATAAGGACCAGGAGGTCAATATATTATGAATAAAACTACTTTTTGGTTTCTCCAGTTTGGGGAAGTGATTGATAGAATACGGCTTTCAAATGAGTGAGACACTTTATTAATTTCAGGACTCAAGAGTAAACTAGAGTGAGAGATTACTGACACCCCACCGCCTCGGCCTGAGCTCCTGCAGTTTGAAAGTTCAGTGGGGTGGCCTCATTTAGTCTGACCTAATCATCTTGTTGAAGCCAAGTTTCAGTTAGAGCTAAAAGATCTACGCTATAGTCGCTAATTAACTCATTAACTAAAAGTGATTTGGAGGAAATTGGCAGTCCGCATGCTTATCTATTTGTCTATTTATATCATGTGTTATATCAGTCATTTGGTCTGACGCCTAAATTAGCCGTTTTGGGATTTGACTTCTTTGTGTTCTTTACACGAGGGACACACACAGTCTCCATTTGCCTTTACAAACAGATTTAATCCACATGCGTTTCATCCTTTTGTTTAATTCCCTCTCTAAATAGAGCGCATATAAGGGCAGCAGACACCTCATAATCTCTGCAGACTCCTCATATCCTCGTGTATTTGTTGTTTTCATCACACCTCGTTTGATTATGTTACGCTTGTGCTCTCCTCTTGTAGAAAATCCCTGGACAAATTGTCACGTGTGGCGTTGCTGTCCTTCATGTACGAGCAAGATAAATCATCATGGCAAAATGTCCTTACGTTTGTGGCCTGTCCTTTTGTTGGACACGTCGCTAAAATCGCTGAGGATTTAAAAATCCTCTGTGCTGCCAGCTTAAATCCCCTAAATAGTTCTGCAGCCACGGACTGGTGGATGTTGTGGATGGATACAATCAACAACTTTGGAGGCATGGCCTGCCGTGGGGGAAACTCTCTGATTCAATTGTACCTTGATTTTCAACCAGTGCGCTTAAAGTGCTTTAAAAGAGAAGAGTGCAGATAGATCTTTCAGTTGTTTGCACGTCTAAATAAAACTGTTTTTAGCCTGGATTTAAACATTGTCAGAGTGAGGCCTGTCTCACATCTTCAAGAAGACTGATCCAGATTTTAGCTGCAAAAAACTGAAATGCTGATTCCACATGTTTAGTCCTGAGAATCTTCTGCTGTTTTAAGTCCTTAAATCATGGCCAGACTCTTTCTGAGTATTTTTGCCTCTACACACGATAACAGTAACTGCATGATGGCTTAGCATACCAACAGCATAACATACATTGTGTACGTACACACGCGTAATTGCCTCTGCAGCCAGCAGATGGAGCCACAGCAAGTTATTATGGCATCTTCCAAGGCAGTGATAAAGTTATATTGGCCTGTGTAAAAACCTTTTATTTTTAGTTCTAAAACATGATCCCAAGGGAATGTTTAATCGTCAGTAACAATAGAAATAATGCAGAATATTTGTACTTTAATGCAGTCGTAAATCTGAATGGAATTGTTGCTTGTTAATATTTATTGCCGTCTCTAACTACATTGTATATATTTTTGTATAGGTGGTGACAGAGCTCATCAACCATAGAATAACCATAGAAAGCTGTATTTTTCTGCCAGGAAGTTGACATGGTAAGTGCTGAAACATATATTCTGTAACATCATGAGTGATTGTGACTGTGTGCGAAGCAAAAGGTGGTACTGTAGCTCACAATTAAAGTTTACCTTACCTTAGCTCACGTTAGCATCCTTGAATATTTAGATTAATTTGGACCAGTCGACCACTTTATTCTTCTTCGAGCCTGAATCTGGCACAATATGTACATTAAACCCAATAGTGGGTGAAAGAGCTGCTCCTCTTTGCATTAAAATGAATTAATTATTTCCTCCGCGGAGCTCCGTTAGTGCGCGTTCCCTCTGACGACTGTATCTACTAATTGTGTCTGCAAGATGCTAAACTTTGCACCAGCTTTTCTTTCATGTGGATCGTCCCAGTAAATCAGAATTGGTTTATTGTCATTGTCAGTGATCATACATAGGAGCTTCGGCGTAAGGTGCAACATAAAACAACAAATAAAATATATAAAAGAGGCATGCATAAGATTAAGAATAAGATAAAAATACAGACATTGACCATAAACCGGGACAAACGTCTTCATTTTGACATTTCAGAACATTTCAGATCAATTCTACCATACAATACTGACCTGATCTCCATTAATTCCCTCTTTTGGTTGTGATCTCACTTGAACCCAGCCCACAGACGTCCTGTGGGCTCCTCTGGCAGTGCATGTGCTGCACTTGTTGAATTTGTACATTATTTATACAGACATTTTTCTCCAAATGCGAAACCCACTTAAAATAATTGACCCGCTGAGATCCAAACCACATTCATCACACAAATGTTACTTGTGTAGCTGAGCAGACTAAAAGGTCATTTGATGCATTAGGCCAAAAGTGTAAAACGAAAATCCATAAATCACTGAGGGGTTCGTGTTTCGCCTCATTTCCTAACTGTCTGAAATCTTTACTCTCTAATAGAAGCGTTTTCCTAATAATTTATTCAAACAATTATGACCTTTCATAACTGCACTGACTTTGAATGTGACACAGACGGCAATATATTATACAAATACTCATATTAAAAGGCTCATTTTGTGCTAAATTAACTTGTTTTTCAATAATAAAACAGATAATAGTCACCCAAACACAGGGAGAACATGTAAACTCTTTTTTTATGAGGAAAGATCCACATTTTGGGATCTGCAGCTTTGTACGACTTGCTGTGAAGGAAAGCTTACTCAAACTAACCCAATTAAAGTGTTTGAGACGTCGCTTTATATTTACAGATGCATCATACTTCGGGGCTTCTCCATAATTCAAAATAAATGCCTGGCTTCTGTCTGTGTTATATCTCGCTTTATAGAATTATTACTGCGTCAAGTCCAATCATCTCCGTAATATTTCACATGATGACAAAAACGGACGACTTGTACATGAGTTAAAGTCAGTTTAGATGTAGAATATTTATTTTGATTTGAGTTATTTTGACTAGATTTGTTTACTTTATCTAAATAGATTTTTGGTTTTGTTTTTTATGTTTCATTATTCAAGCTTAATGGACACATATTATGCCCCAGCGACTCCTTTGAGCTTTTAACCCTGTTCTGACAATGTTCCGTCATCAAAAAAGAACCTGGATTTGCATTTAGCTTCATTCACACTGTTCTGAGGAATGCCGATTAGAAAATCCTTTCCTTTCGACCGTCAAAAACACTTTCTGCTTAACTTCCAAATTCCTTAAAAAATAATAAATAAAGAGTATAAAATCGAGTGCTACTATAAGGCTGCGTTCACACTTGTCCTGGTTTAATGCTGCGTTCCAGGCAACTAGGAAGTCTGTTATTTTCCAGTTGAAAGATGTGAGTTCCGACTTTGGAGCGTTCCAGTTGAATGAACTCAATTTGGCTAATGCTAACTGTAAATAACAGATTATTTTCAGATTTAGCTTATAACAAATGTTTACCTGGTTTATGTGGTGGTTAATCATTCAGGTTGACTTTTTGTGGTGATTATTAGAATCAGAATCGGTTTACTGCTGTTGTCAGTGATCAAAATTCACAAACATACGAACTTGCTTTGACATAAGGTGCAACATAAAACAATGAATTACAATAGTAGCAAAATATATAAAGACGGATGTATATAAGATTAAGAATAAAATAAAATAGAATAGAATAGAATAGACTGACACTGTTTCTCAAACTGTGGTACGTGTACCACTGGTGGTACACAAACTTCTACATTTTTTTAAACTGTAATGTTTTCCTCATTTAGAATACATTTTATTCACAATGTTTGCTCTTCCTTTAGTGAATTTGTAGTTAAAACTACGGTGGCAATGGTGTATTCCTACTTAAGACCTGGTTTAACTCTAATTTAGACCTGAAAAAATCCTGTTATAGACCCAATTTAGATCTGGTGGTACTCAGAAAGCAAAACCTTTTCTTTGGTGGTACTTAGGGTAAAAAGTTTGAGAACCACTGGACTAAGACTATACAGTAAACCCTTGTTTATCGCGGGAGTTACGTTTCAAAAATAACCCGCGATAGGTGAAATCCGCGAAGTAGTCAGCTTTATTATTTTGCTATTATTTAGTGCTTATACAATGCAATACTGTACTATAGAATGAAACAAAAAACCGAAACCTGTTTTCAGGCCCAAGATTTGTTTAATAAATACAAATACAGTACAGTATAAACGTTTTCGTACAAATAACTAGGACTTTAAAAACGGTATTGTAAAAGTATAATTTTAACACGCACAGTAATGAACACAAGGTTGGAGACATTGTGGCTCAGGTGTATTTCACAGTCCCTCCAGCTGTGCCTCTTCGTCCTGAATCCGCTGCACTGTAGCGTCATTTTCTGCTGAAGGCGCAGGAGTGTCTCTCCGAGAGAAGAACATCGTTATGGGTAGTTGTTGGCACTCTTTCTTTTTGTGAGCAAGAATGCGCTGTAAAAAAAAAACTGTAAAAAAAAATCCGCGAAGCCGCGATGGGTGAACCGCGTTATAGCGAGGGTTCACTGTATACAGAAATGTACAGCTGGATAGACAGTAATGTAAATGGCAGTCATCGCTGTATCACATCACAGTTTGATCTTGTGTGTGAAGCGGGAGTTTCTCGAACAACTCCAGCTCACAAGTAGGATTTACCAGTTTGAGCGGCATTCCAGGGCATTTTTTCAAGTCTGAGGTGGGAAATATCCCAGTTACAAGTTGCCTGGAACGGCATAAGTCCTGGTTTGACCCAGTGTTGACTTGGATTAATCCTGTTCAAGTCTTTCTTTGCTCCAGTTTGAGTTACAGGTTTAGTAAAAGTCCAGTTCTAAGGGTTAGGGTTAGTGGTGTGTATAAATGTGGAGGATTATGGAATTATGCAGGATAAGTTGTTATTACAGCAGTAAAAATCCATCTTTACAGTGAACAGTGATGATGAACAAAAGCCCAAACCTTCTAAACTTCCAAACGATGAAGTCCAGGACATTCTCTCGCAATGTAACACGCAGCAGCAGTAATTAGCGCCAAGTGATAAGAAACAGTTTGCCTGATGATTACAGCCCTGCGTTGAAATAAAGTGACAATATAACAATGTGTAATTAGCCTTTTGCTGTTATGGCGGTGCCCACAAACAGACGGCTGTATGGATTTCACTTCTGTAATTAGAGTCATTAAGAAGAGCGGCCCACACAGGCGCTCGGCCGCGGTCTATAAATACAGACCTCACCATGAACTTTGTGATTTGGACGTAGCTGCAGAATGAAACAGAGGGTTTGCCCATTGCGCATGTTAAATCCATCCGTTTACAGATGCAGCTTTAATGCGAAACCTCGGACACAAGAAGAACGTGCAAACACACAGCTGCCCCACATGGTCTGAGACTCGTACCCAACATAAAGGCGTAACTCCCACGGGCCACTGGCGAGCGCTGCTTTTATTCTGGGCTCTAGTTTAATTCCTGGGGTTTTTTGATTGCTCTTTGTGATGAATTGGTGGTGAGTAAACACTTTAATTTGTTTATGTTAAAGTCTATTCACCTTATTCCGGAAGTTCCCTTACGCGCCACCATCTTGTTTCCGTTGTATTCGTTCACACGGAGCAGACGAGCTCAACAGAAAATAAGTTCTACATGGACTCCAGGAAATCGGAGCGTTGTTGACTTGTTGTTGCTCGTGTTCATTAAACATTTTACACAAATCAATCTACTTTATGTAACATTTTAGCTTTAACAGAGTTCTCGTCAAACGAAAGTGCGTTTACAACAAAAGTGCAAAAAACGGCAAAAGTGGGCGGGGCAGAATAAGGTCAATATGACCGGTTCTCATTTTTCTCTAATACTGCTTTAGTTTGGTGGGAGGGCATCTGTGTTAAATATTTATCATAGTTGACATCCGTGAAGTAGCGGTTTGTGAAGAAAATTTGAAAAGTAAAAGTTTAATATGACAGGAAGTAGAGCTGAGTTCTATGGAATCCCTCTATGATGTCATCAAAAAGCGACACACAGTTGAAACTAAATAGACAGTTAACGCTCAACAGTTTAAATTGTTATTCAACAAAATAAAGGTGTTATCAGGTAATATACTTTTTCAAACCATAACCATTGTGTAATGTATATGGATTTTGGCCCTTGTTTTCAAAATGGTTGCTAGGAATTACCTCTAACTGTGTCATATTTGTGCTCATGTCCAACCAGGAAGTAACATTAGAAACTTCACAAAAATAGTCAAACTGGTGACAAACAGGAAAAATGCTTAATAAAATCTTAAATGTAATCATGTTCACTACATTTTGGTGAATTGTGACGTCTAACCTGTCATATAGACTTTAATGTAGTTAAGATGAGCTGTAAATTTGATGAATCCATGTTTGGATCTAAATGTATTAAACATGCAAATACTGACTATAGATTTGTTGTTATTGTTAAGCAGCTATTATTACTATTGTAGGTTATTGATTAGATGTGAATCCTTGTATGGAGCCAGGGTATGCTACATTTTATTTTGTAACACATACTGTATTTGTAGTTTACTTTGGTAAATGGAGAAACTCCAAAAACCTTGCTCTTAAAGTGTAAATATTTATGTTTAGTCTTGATTTAATTTCCTGGTATTGCTGTCTTATTTGTGCTGAAGAGTTTTCACCTGTTGAAAGAATAAACCGAGTGAAACTGGTCTGTGAGGCCCTTCCTTTAAAGTGGGAAAGCTGTATTGAGACGTTTCGACTTTTATCCAAAAGTCCTGATTGACAATGACTTTTGGATAAAAGTCGAAACGTCTCGATCTTCAAACAGCGTCCAGATGACAACCCTTGAAACCTTTTCTACGATGGGAAAGCTGTAGTTAGAAAAGCACTTTACAGAAGATCTGGAAATGAAAACAACTGATTTCAATAGGTCATTTTAAATCTATGCTGAAGGGTTTGGAAATTAGGCAAGGCAAGGCAAGGCAAGTTTATTTGTATAGCACAATTCGTACACAGGGCAATTCAAAGTGCTTTACATAAACAGGAAAAGTTGCATTAAAATCACAAAACACAAAAAGACACACAGAATCAGATCTATCATTGGTAACTGTACGGAAGTGTTTTATGTGATTGTTTAAATTGTCCAAATGTATGTGAATGTATAATTTGTGCTGCCGTCTTGGCCAGGACTCGTTGAAAAAGAGACTAGTAATCTCAATCGGACTTTCCTGGTTAAATTTTAAAAAAGAAAAGGAAAAAAAAGATGCTACTGTTAAAGCGCTTTGGGTGCCTATTAGGTGGAAAAGCGCTCTATAAATAAAAATTCTTCTTCTTCTTCTTCTTCTTAAATGCAACAACTCATAAGCTGTTTGTGGGGCTATCATTTATTTATCTTCAAATATGCAAACTTACTTAGGACTTTGACGTTATGATTTAAGACTTATTTATGACTTAAACATAGATGACTTTCTCCCATCTTTGCAGGGAACGCTAGAGAGCAAACTTTTATAGCACGGGGTTTGGTTTTGCACACTCATACATTTGTACACTAATATATTTTGTAATCGTCACACAGAATTCACAGAAACTAAAAACCAGAGTCAAGATTTACAAATGTACCGTAAAACTGTGCAGTGAGACTTTATCAGAGCACTATTTCTAACAGGTTTCATCAAATTGACTTCGTCCAGATAATGGATCAACATTAGACGTCATTCCTGAGGGAAATTTGAGGAAAATTACAATTCAAATTAAGCTTTTTCACTTTAACAATCCGCACGCCGCTTCTCTGCCGTCAATACCAAACGACTTAGTGAATTAATTTGCCCATTGTTTTTCTTGGTCATTGTAACTCTATTTCTAAATCCTCTTAAGTTCCTCTCGTTCGCTTCCACCTCACAATGTGAAGCTAAATTAAAACGGCGCGGAGCTGGCGACGAAAAGGATTATTTGTGAGGACGGCGAGCGTTCGGGGACCAGACGAGCTGATTGGACTGTTTCATTGAGTGAGGAGTCGCTCTAGTGTTTGTAATGAGCAGCGCGGTCAATATCGCACCGACGGATCAAGATGGCCGACGCGCAGCAGCTTCTCCTTCAAACGCTGAAGGTTCAAATCAAGTTCAAATCAATCAAAATCAGGATAATCTTGGTTTCAGTCATTTGAAGAGTGTTTATTGAGCCAGATTTCTAGCTTTGTTTATGTGCTGTTTATAGGTCTAGATATTTTTTTGTATTGGTTTCAAGGCATTTTTGGCTGGTTTTATTGTACTTTTTGTATCAGGAAAAATTGTCAGTTTTTTTAAATGATTGATGATTGATTTTGGTTCCAGCTGGATACGAATCCTAGGGAAGGTATCATGACAGCGATCTGATACTAAGGCTGCAACTATTGATTATTTTGCCAATTCTAACGATTAGTGTTTTGATTAATCGGAAAAAAGACCGGTAACATGAATGAAGTTAAAGTTACATCGAGCACATCCTGATGAATTATATTTGCACAAAAAAGATAAAAAATGCCAAATGTACACATTTTCTTGCAATTAGGCCTACTGGTCAAGTATTGAAGCGACGACTGATATTTGGCACTGATATTTTTTTCTTTTTTTGACAGACTAAAAATTTAAACTGGAAATAGAAGAGCAATATGGCTAAAATATATGGCTAAAATATGAGTGCCGTGTGTTTACACAATAATGCAAAAAACTCTCTTTACTCTAGATGAACTGTTCCTCGTTTTCCTGGAGGAACTCTCACTACACTGGATGAATTGTTCCTGGTTTGCCTGGAGGAACTCTCTCTACACTAGATGAGGAACTCTCTCTACACTGGATTAACTGTTCCTCATCTTCCTGGAGGAACTCTCTCTACACTAGGTAGATAGATACTTTTTCCCACAGGGTTGTTTGTAGTTTTTCCTTGTCGAGAGGGAGGGTCAAGGACAGTTATCCATTTGCTAAATTCTTTTAAAATATTGTGTATTTAAACTGCTTTCTACCTGTGGCCCATCGAGACTCAAACGAGAGATAGAATTGGACAGGAAATATTCAGTAGTACAATGAACAAGCCATTTTAAAAAGAAATATCCAACCAAAAGTATATAGATAAAACAAGAATAACTAAACTAGACAAATCAACAACAAAACATATTTTAATATCCCAAATTCAAGTCATGTGATCTCTTTCTGCAGTGTGTTGAGTGTGAAGTTACTTTTGTGTTTCGTAATGAGCAGCAGAGTCAATATTGCACTGACAGATGAAGATGGCCGACACACTCTATGAGTGAGGGCCCCAGGGACAGGTCGGTCAGCTCCTTTTTCCAAAGCTAATAAATCAGGACAGATTGGAGTCCGCGGCCTCCTGAGAAAAAGAAATTTAATTTGGATTTAATGGAAACAAAGAGCAGAAACGTCTTCACTCACTGAACCTGAAGGACAGATTGAGAAGTCTGCTGTTGACTTCACACAGGAACTTCAATGTTATTGTCGTATTTTAGAATTGACTTTTATACGTCTAGTTTATTGAACCAGCAGCACTTTTATTGTAGCTTTTATATGGATGGTTGGCACTGTGTTTTTATTGTATCTTGGATATTTTTTGGAGCTGCAGCAACTGAATAATTTCCCCGGAGTATTTTGATTCTGGTTTTGATGGTATCTGATACACTGCAAAATAGTATAATACAAATAACGGTTTAAATGACTGGAATTCTGAATATTAGTAGATTTTACAGTTTAAATGACACACGCATTATGCATTATTTGTATTATTGGCCATGAAACATACTCTTTACTTTACATATTTTAGAACTTAAAATAATGTACGCACTGTACGTAAGGTGTTCCCTTATCCGGAACTTAGTTAGCACTCCATCTACTGACAGCAGGGGTAATTACCATGGGGAAGAAATAAAAGCTAGCTTGTCCTGAGATGTTCATTTAGGTAATGAGTCTGTCTACAGGAGGGAGGTGGACCGGCTGTTGCAGCGACAACAACCTGGAGCTCAACGCCCAGATGACAGTGGAGATGATCGTGGAGGAAAGTCTCAGCCCCCCCCCTGCCCCCCCTCGCCCCGCCCAGACTCTCCCTTCAACATCGTGGACTCTTTCCCCTTTTCTCGGCACCACCATCACTCAAGACCTCAAGTGGAGCCGACCATCAGCTCCATCTTCAAGAAGAACCAGCAGAGGATGTACTTCCTGCAGCAGCCGAGGAAAGGTACAGGAGCCACAGCCAGGGACAACCACAGAGTACAGCACAGCACTGTGCCTCTGCTGAGAAGGTGACCGTCTGTCCAGGACCTGTACGTCTTCAGGATTCGGGGACGAGCAGGTCGGATCACAGCTGACCCTTCTCACCGTCGCACCTTACCATGGAAGCAACTTCCTAGTTTGTTCGTCTACGATGGCAATAAACCCTTTTTTGATTTTGATTCTGAAATAACCTGCGTGTCTACCTTGAAAGTGCTTGAAAAGTGCTTGAATTTTATCTGTGAAAAGCCGTATGAACCCTGTAATAGTGGATAGGTTTAATGCCATACAATGGAAGATTCCAGGCAAAGCAATAACATCTCCAGAGCACAAGACAGAATTCTTCTTCTTTTCTATTTTCATATATTCTTTGAAGCTGCATGTTTGTCTTGCGTAAGTCACTATTGTGTTGGTCAAATCGTGGCTGGGACTGCAGACAATGGCCTTATTCAAACTCTTTCTGCTGCTTTTGTGCATTTCCTCTCACCCAAAATCCCCAAATCCGCGTGACTTTGCATATTCAGAGAGTTGAGCGCGTTTGAAGTTGTTTGGGATAAAAATAGTAGACGCGTGGATTGACAGCAGGAGTAATTACTGCTTTCTATTTGTGTTCGTGTCATGAACAGTTGCATTCTGGGGGATGACGGGCCGCTGTGGGGAAACTGAACAAATAAATAAAAACAAAAGGTGCAGAAGGAGGCGGAAAAACAAGCTTGTGGTTTGATGATGGAAATTCCTGGAGCAACTTACAACTTGAATATAAGAAATCCATTGCTAGTTTGTCCGAGAGTCAAAACACAATATTGTTAATACTAAAAACCACATGGAATCTTGTAACTTTGTGATGCCACCTGATTGACAGCAGTTTAAGGCTGTGGAACTTTCCAGACAAAGTAATAACATCGCCATGGAGACAGGCAGGGGCCACACTACACCAAGACAATAAATAAATGCAAAATTCACTGTTGATGTTCTAACATTGTTCCATCACCAAAAACACACCTGAAGTAGCATTAGTTTGATTCATGTTTGTTTGATGCTGGTTTGTAAATCCTCTCTTTCCAACTCTGTGTTCTGATCCTTCATGTTTGACGTAGATGATGCTGATGTCATTTATCCCATAATCCTTTGCTGTTTTAAGTCCTTAAATCATCTCCAGACTCGCTCTGAACATTTCTTCCGTCTAATCACGATAACTACAACTTCATCAGATCCACTGCGTACTGCAAAGCATTGTGGGTGTATATTTACATGTGTGTAATTGCCTCTACAGCCAGTAGATGGAGCCACAGTTAAGTCAAAATGCATCTCCCAATGCAGTGATCAAATTGTTTTTCTTTGTAAAAGCATTTATGAGATGACAAACTGAAGACACTCAAGAGCAGGTTTAAAGGCTAAAAACAATACAAAAAATAAATAAAACTGCATAATACTTTTTACGTTTTTGCCAAAAGATTTACCACATTTTCCCCAAGTTTTTCTATTTTTTGGGTTCATAATTTAACTTTCTAATTGTAAATGATGACATGACAGGTCCTTTGAACTGTTTCGTTCAAACCATACAGTACGGTACTCTCGGAAGTTTCGGTATTTTCTAAGCAAATGTTTATTTTTGACCATAGACACCCATATATTACACTTTAGCCAGGCCATTTTGCACACAGATTCCTTTAATGAAGAGGACATTCTGACCTTGATTAGATTGTACTAAATACAAATGTAACAATTTATTGAAAGGCAAAACAATCTGGTCTAAAATTACAGCAGGGATATACATTTTCCTGAGGGCTGTGACCCTTGGACCAGAAGTGCACAACATACCACTTTTGACACAGTTTGATGTCTAGATCTGATTCAATAACGATTAAAAACAAATATTATAATACAGGCTTTACCAACATTGCCCTGCAAAATTGCCAATCCAGTACAGAACCAGATTTAATCCAAGACTAGTATTGAACAGGTTTGAACCAGGAAATCAGATTTGAACTAGGACTAACCCAGGACTAAACCAAAACAAACCTAGAATTAAACCAGGTCTGAACAAGAACCAAACCAAGCCTAAATGAAAACTAAACAAGAACCAAACCAGGTCTAAACAAGTAAACAAAACATATTTAGAAGATGGACCGGATCAGATCATTTGTAGGGCCTGATCTGTCCCGCGGGCCTTGAGTTGCATAGGCCATTGTTACAGCAAAGTCCATATAGTCCATTGTTCAATCAAATGTCCCACATGTTGGCTGAAGTTGGGCAAAGAGGGGACGGACGTGAGAAAACATTTGTACACTGCAGTCTGGATACAGAACACGACATTCACGCGTTTGTAATGTTCACTGGAGAAGATACAAGACACGCACTCATCTGTGACGTACCATGATCCAGGTACACCAGTGAGCACGCTCCAAATGCCCAACACTGACAGGAAAAGCTCCGAGCACGAAGACTCAGGGGCCAATGAGCTCCACACAGACCACATTAAAGGGCCTATGACAGGTTGAACTACTCATTTCACTAAAATTCAGTTAAGATAAATATATTTCAATATTTAGAATCTTCACTAATTTTACCCCGGTTTACCGCTATTTTTTTAGGTTTTAATTTTACTTCCTGGTTGTAAATGATGACATCACACTAGGAAATTACCATAGCAACCATACGGTGCACTGGCCAAAACTGCACTGTGACAGATTTTGTTCATTTGACAAAGAGAAATGTGTGTGAACACCTTTATTTTGTTGAATCAATGTTTAAAGCGTCAAAAAGGTAGTTTATTTTGTGTAAATTATGCATAACCTTTGTCTCCCCGGTGTGATGTCATCAAAGTGTTTACTTCCTGTAATTTTTCAGATTTTTGACTTTTCGGCCTGATTGGTGTAAAACCAATTTATATGTACACTGAATAAAGTAAAAATTAGAAAATCATAAAAACCAGTCATATGCACTTTAAAAACAGTTCTCTCAGTAGTGTCAACCCACTGAGTCCATCTTTTTTGGATAGTGCCTTGATTTTCAACCAGCGTGCCGGGGAACACAAGTGTGCCTTGAAAAAATGTCCAATTTGAGTTGACAGATTCACATTTATTTTATTTATTTGAATAATTTACATCGTTGGAGTGTGTTCAGCAAACCTTCGTACCAGAAATGTAAGCTACACAATCTCCATTTTCAAATTTAAAGAACCAGACAGTGGCACAGACATTATTTGTCACTCTACAGACCACATTTCTTTTACTTAGAAGGTTTGATTTGTTCATTTCTCACTAGGTGGCATGCCATGGTATCTTTTCATGGTATCTTGCAGATGGAAATTAGCTGTTTAGCTAGAATCTGGTGCAAATCATCTCTGTCTTACAAGCGTAATGTCTCTGTACACTGTCCCTTCAAATAAAGTCTAAACTAAAAACTTTTCAGTCAAGAAAGTTTGCTGCGACTCAGAAAAGATTGAAAAATGCTGTAATTGTTCACCTTTAAATTTGACATTTCAATAGAACGTGAAAAATAGTCTGCTTTTTGAACATTTCTGTGATTACTGACCTGGGCTGCACTTAGTGGGAGGCACAGAGCTGCATTGATCTGAGAGTTTGTCACAGAAGAGATCTGCGAGAGCTCTTAGCATTCATGAAGCCTCCCGTCTCAAAGAACAGTGGAAATTAGAGGGTGCGCTTCGTTTCTCTACCCCATGGTGTAACGCAAACGAATCTCATCACACACACACGCACAAAAACTACACCCCACAGTGAAGGGCCTCTGAAAGTGAACAGAGTAGTCTTTAAAATCAAACTTTCTGTGCTACACTCTAAAATAGGCCTATTCAACTTGCGGCCCGCGGGCAGGATCAGGCCCTCCGAGCGATCTGATCCGACCCGCGACCCATCTTCCAAATGTTAAAAGTATATTGTCTCTTATTTACTGGTTTAATTCTGGGTTAGTACAGTTTATACAGGTTTTTGGTCCAGGTTTAGTCCCCGTTTAATTAACTTTAGACCTTGTTTGGCCCTGAATTAGACCCGTTTTGATTCTGGGTTAGTTGCTATCAAAAGTGGGACTAAACCTGGAACAAAACCAGGACTAGACCAGGGCTAAACCAAAACTAGAACATGACCAAACCAAGTCTAAGGACTAAACTACGCTCAGAACAGGACCACATCATTGCAAGCCCTAGTTTAATTTAGTTGTATTTAATTGTATCATTATTGAAACAGATAGTGTTGGGTAGATTTTGTGCAACTTTTTTTAAAGGTGTTACCACATTGTCCACCATCTTGAGTAATATTTAATTTAAAGCAACAGTACTCATAGTAAAAGCTTGGATTACTCTTCCCTCTGTAACGCTTCATGCTGAGAATATTAAATTATTCAAACATTTTGCTCTTCTTACTTCTTAACCTTCACATATAATTTAGTTTTGTAATTTCCGAGTCTATTCTTCGAAAATACCACAATCTTGTATTTTTGGTTGTTTTAATTTCATATTTCATTCCATTTTCCACAAGTAATAAGCTGTTAAACTGGGAATAATTTAAATAAGAACATGTTGATTTTAGTATTTGCCTCAACGGATGGAATATCAATAGAACAAGACTTTTTGCTTTTTGTTCTAAACATTGCACATTGGTGGATAATTTCATTTGCCAATCAAATTTACTCAAATCAAGTTTAAATATTCTTGTAAATCTAACTAAAGTAGACAATACTTTTTGCAGTGTAACAGATTATCCTGGTTTCGAGTGCAAAGATATTCCTCTGAGCTCTGATTCTGCTTCTTATTTCAAGAATATGTCAAACAATATCTGCATTTTCAGTTGTTCGTGTCACAAATGTTGATGCTTGTTGTTGTCATAAAAAATGACAGCGCGGGATAGAGAGTGGCAGGTTTGAACACAGATAATACATAATTCACAGAGATTATACATGTGCTGTTATCAGATGTCAAAACTGTCATATCTGTCGTATCTGCTGCCACATGTCTCTGGCCTAAACGCTGTAAAACATAATTCTACATGGGCTAAAAGAGTTGTACTGAGAATCTTATTTATGCATATAGATATTTTTACTTGTTTCAGGATGTGTTGTCTTGTAGTTGTCAGTGGGGAATTTTTGTTGACACATTACACCTAAAATAACAAAGCATTTTTGATTAAATCACATATAAAATCTTGGCTCATAATATAAATCAATTTGATTAAGTAAACACACCAAAAATGTTCCAATAATGGTCACTTTCATCCACATGAATGTTGATATTCAAAACACATCATATTGAGGTCTGTTTTGCACAATATTTAGTTGACTTTTCTGAGTATGTGGATAGGCAAATTTGTGAGATATGAGAGAGTACTTTTTATAACTTAAATTATTGCAGCTTTAAAGCCACCTTTTGTGCCACCTGCTTGTGTCCATGGAAATATTATTGGCTGGAATGGTCCACAGTATGGCATTAAACCAATTAAACCAAAAGTCTCAGATTATGCAAAATGTATTTATTTATTTATTTACTTTTTAATCATGTTATAACATGGTTCCCTCATCAGAAACACAATTGGAGTTTTAACTCAATTCATGTTCGTTTCGTTAACCCTGTTTCTGAGGTCATCTTCTCCGCCTCACAAAAACATTCAGTTTCAAATATCCCACATTTCTGATGCCAAAGGTAGTTATCCAGACGTCTCCTGTCCTTAAATTATCTTCAGACTCGTTCTGAGCATTGTTGTTGTCAAATTGCCTTCATTACAACTGTGTGCTTGTTTTAGCATGTCGGGGAAAGTTACCTTCTGTATTTCTCCATGATAATTCCCTCCGCTGCCAGTAGATGGAGTGCTATCACCAAATCCTGACGAGGGAATGTCTGACTCATAGGAAGTAATGTGTGCTTTTCTATATTTGTATGATTATTTTTAAGTTCTTAAACATGAGATGACAAGAAAAGGTACAAAAGTAAAGAGCACATTTAACGAACAACAACAACACAAATAAAGCATAATATGTGTCGTTTAACATTGATGCTAATATGTATTTCTTCATATATCTTCTTAGTGCTGGCAGTGCACGTCTATAAACAAAAAAAAAAAGAAAGTTTGCGCCCCTGAATGTAGCATTTCTCCCCAAAACGACTTGCTTCAGGTGTGATTTTTATATTGCCCACACCTGTTACTTGCCCCTGTTGGCTTTAAATGAGGATCACATGCTTAAAACAAGTCATTCATCCACAATTTTGAAAGTGTGCCGATAATTTTGTTCAACCCGTTTTTGGAGTTTTGTGTGAAATGATGTCAAATTAGCTTTTTTTTCCCTCCGTTTTTTGGTGTTGTTCCAAAACACACAAAGGAAATACACACGTGTGAAGCAAAAAATGTGGAATTCAGGGGTGCCATGACTGGATATGATTTCCAGTGCCACCTCACATCCCTGCGGCAGAGCTCAGGACCAGCGCGGTGCTTCTTCAGCTCTGGGGCCTCGTGCTGCTGACACCTCCTGCTCCAGGGCGCCCCCCGCAGTCCACCACCTGCACAAAACCCTCTAATGCCCTCGCCGCCGCAGCACGACGACAGGTGCCGTGTTTATCTGCACCTGACGGAGTTTAGCTCACATCACGGCGTGGACGAGGCACTGGAGACCAAATGTGTGCTTTTATCTCACACAATATGGCATCGCTTTCTTTCAATTCAATTTGTTTTTTGTAACGTCCAAAATCACAACAGCAGCTGCGTCTGTGGGCGACAATGAAACCGCCATTGTCTTCCTTTGGTCGGTACAGATAATATAAAGGATATTGGAAGCGTTAACAGTAAGCTCGCCAAACTGACTGAATATGCCGTGTGTAGGCCGACCACAGCAAGTGAAATCAATTAAATCTGAAAGCACAAACTCTTCCTAAACCAGGACTCCTTCAAACAATACATGACTTCAAGAATGTGTTGTGCAGATAGTAATTACACAAATTCAACAAAATATACCTGTTCTCTATGTATTCATGCAAAAAAATAGAATTTCAGAGGTTTTGACTCATTAAGATCAGTGGAGACGATTTATTTGATGGAACTAGATTATTTTACTTGTTTCAAACCGTTTGTGACTTGTTTCAATACATTATTTCTTACTTCAATCCAAATGATCTAAAATGTAAATCTATCCAAGATTAAAATGGCTTGAATTGAATCGTTTTGATCTGGATTTGAGTCGTTTTGACTCAGTGAGATTTAATTGCTGATGTGATTCAGAATATTTCACTGGTTTCAAGGTATTTCTGACTGAGGTTAATTTTAAAATAAGAAAATATATTTGTCAGTGGAGTAAGTAAAATGATCTTAACCCACCATTTGGATTGAAATAAGAAATAACAGATTGAAACAAGTCAGAAACGGTAAAGTAAAATAATCTAGTTCCATGGAATAAATCATCTTCACTGATCTTAACGAGTCAAAACCTCTGAAATTCAGATTAATATCCTCAAATCAAGACATTTTAACTCAGATAGAAACTAATTTTTTGCAGTGTATTTCCTGAAATCCATACACGTTGCATAAGTTTGGTTAAATGATTGAGACTTCAGCTCTGACGATGTTCAAATCAAGGCCTAAAACAGTTCTGTTCAGCGGTGCAAACGTCACAAAGGATTAAAAGGTCAAATGTTATGCAAAAATAACTTTGTTGAGCTTTTAACTGTTCTAACATTGTTCCATCGTCAAACACACCTGGAGCAGCATTAGTTTGATTCATGTTTGTTTGATGCTGGTTTGTAAATCCTCTCTTTCTCCAACTCTGTGTCCTGAACTCCTTCATGTGTGACGTAGATGACGCTGACGACATTTATCCCAGAATCTTTTACTGTTTCAAGTCCTTAAATCATCGCCAGACTCACTCATATTTCAACTTTCTCAGATCCACTGCGTACTGCAAAGCATTGTGGGTATATATTTACATGTGTGTAATTTCCTCTACAGCCAGTAGATGGAGCCACAGATGAGTCAAAATGGAATCTTTTTCTCTGTAAAAAGCATTTTATTGGTCATGTTTATCCCTCCTACTATCCCCTTCTAGATTTTTTGTTTTATTTTTTATTTCCTCTCTCTGGGTGGTCCAAAACATCACCTGACATATAATTTATGCTCATTTTAAAAATAAACTAAGTATTTTTTTCCTGATATGAAAACGTTTGCTCAAACAAAGAGAGCACGAGGATTAAAACGTGACGTGTCAAACTGAAGACACTCAAGAGCAGGTTTAAAGGCTAAAAATAGAATGAAAAATGCATAATCTTTTTCAGTCATTTTCATATGAATATTTATGTTTTTATTTGTTTGTGTTGTGATTTTAATCTTCTGTTGTTCTGTAAAGCACTTCAGACTGTGCTCTACAAATGAACCTGCCTTTCCTTTGAGGCTGAAGAGTGATAGAACCAGCCCTTTTACTGAAAATAAAGCATTATTTATAGAATCAAGGTATGGTATAATCGTAATAAAGAGAACAAAATAAGAAGACAATGTAAATGCTTTATATTAACCCTAATAAGTATATTTCTTATTTTAACAGATGATATATTTCAGAAACATAAACGGGTTTAAACGTGTGCAAATGCAGTTCAAATCATTCATGTTTGAAGCTCTGAAGATCACCAAGGTCATGCAAAGTCTGAATCTTTGAGGACAGAATTTAAATCATTTATGAGGCAGAACGTTTGTGCCTCAGACGACTCAAAAGACTTTTACTGTAAGAACCAGGAACGGAATAATCCACGCAAACAAAACAAACCGCAAATGTTACACAAAAGCTGTCGTTTTGTGGGGATTTTCTTATTATTTTTGTGTTAAAGGCAAGAGATATTACGGTTAAAACCAACGACTTTTGTGTTACGTTTGCGGGGATAATTATTACATTTGGTGGTCTTATATGTGATTTGTATTTATTTGGATCCCATTCTTCGGTTATGCCATTACAGGTGGGTACAATATCAAAATGTAGTAGTTAATATTATCAATGTTGTTTTGAACTGATGCAAAATTTAAATATTGAGAAGACTGTTAAAACGCTACAAAAATAGACGATTATAAATGAACAAAGTTAGATCGTAGGTGAGGTTAAAAGCACACAAATGTTCATTTTAGGGCTTTTAAAGACATCTTTAAACACATTTCTTTTGGATCGTCATAATATCATCTTGGTTTACAATTATCGCGATACCCTAACAAATAGAGATATTAATTTTTGTCAGAATAATGTTGCTCTTTAAGCAAGACAAAATAGCAAAAAGTAGATGATTTCCAACAACAAAGCAAAAATGTTATTTATTTTGAGAATATAGACCTAGAAAATGTGCCAACAAATAGGAATCTACATTTACCACTGCATTTGAAGGGTGTCAAGCCTTGTTTAACACTATTGTATACATTTTTCCCCATCATCTGGGGGCCCCCAGAAATCATTTCGCGACCCCATTTGGGGTCCCGACCCCTAGTTTGAGAACCACTGACGTAGATGATGCTGATGTCATTTATCCCAGAATCTTTTGCTGTTTTAAGTCCTTAAATCATCTCCATAATATCGTCTTGATTTACAATTATTGCGATACCCTAACAAATCGAGATATTCATTTTTGTCAGAATCATTTTGCTCTTTAAGCAAGACAAAATAGCAAAACGTAGATGATTTCCAACAACAAAGCAAACATTTTATTGGTGTTTAAAGACGCTCTAGCTTTTCTTTATTTCATTACAACTTTTTAATTGAACATTGCGTTGTTTTTTTTGCACGGCTCCTTCAGATATGATTTATTTTTTCCCATTTTTGAGGTTTATCCTTTTGTTCTTTCAATTCTATTAACTATAAATCAGATGCTCAGTTCAGACAGTTATTCTTTTTCAAGTCGTTTCTGTATTTCTTTTTGTTCTTAGTTTCTTGGACAACTACTTTGTCTTTGAGTAATGGCACACATTCCGACTGCTCTGTCCACCTCTGCTCTTTGAAGACATTTGGTTTTCTAAAATGTGCCATCGTTGCTGCTGCAGAATCATTGGAGAGAGACACGGTTTTGGTTGGGCTCAAATTGCTTTTCTCTGATCCCCATCGAAAGAGCAACTCATCTCAGCTTTTCAAACGGCTGCAATCAAAGCAGATCCCAAAGAATCTGGGGGGAAAAAAAGTTTTGAAATTGAATCTTGTTTCTGGGGCCTTATTTATCTGCACCAAACAGTTTGTGTTGTGAGCATAATCCGCAGGAAGTGTGTTAGAGCGGTCCACGCGATTAGCACGAGGAAAACACATCGCAGCAGGAAAGAAAGTCCGTCTGGGTTTGTAATAAAAGTCAAAGCAGTTTCTAATAGAGTTAAATGAGAGAGCAGTGAGTCTGAAGTGCAGTGTTCAGGGCTGGGGGGAATATGTTTGATTCTAAATAAATATGATGTAGAAATAGACCATGAATCCAGAAGAACTTTTTTTATTACTTCAGTCCAAATGGTGGGCGAAGATAATTTTACTTACCCCACTGACAAATTTTCTTATTTTAAGCTAAATAACCATATGATCAGTCAGAAATACCCTGAAACCAGTGAAATGTCTGAATCACATCAGCAGTTAAATCTCACTGAATAAAAACTACACAAATCCAGATCAAAATGATAAATTCAAGCCATTTTAAGCTTTTTTTTTTTTTACAGAAAATCTTTGTGAGATGATCATCTGTAAATCTATTCTTCTTTTTGTGTGTAGTGAAATGGGGAGAGAGAGGGGAGAGTCATTCGGAAAATGCTCGAGGCCTAGAATCGAACTCACAACACGGCAGTGTGAAGCAGCACATATGTGCAACGCCCTGCGCCACCAGTGAGCACCCATTTGTAAATTCTTGACTAGTTCAATTGTGCTCAGATCAAATCATCGTAACATTTAAAAGACATTTAAGGATGTTTTCACGGTTTAGGTCGACGTAAAGCAGCTTTCGCTCTGAGATCGGTGCCACTGTCCCGGTGTGTGTCTGGAGCTCAGCAAACAGCCGCTCTGAGACGCTAAAATTAGGTGTCTCAGAGCAGGTTCTCGTGCAGTCTGGTGTGGAGCGAGTGAGGTGTGAAACCGGACGATCTCAGGATGACCTCAGGTAATGACGCAGTCGACCACATGAGCCAAAGGGGCTTCTGTCGCTTGTGTGTAAAGGCCACATCCAGCATCGGACGCAGCCAAACATGGTCCACAGAAGACGCTCTTCACTTTTGGTTTGTAATGAACTCCAAGAATTAAATGAACAAACTATGTGGAAAGCTAGTGCTATTCCAAGAGTTAGCACGAGCAGCTGGTGAGGCTCATGTTGTGACTTTGTTGTCATGACAATAACTTTGCCAGTCAGCTGACTTTTGTCACGTGGTACAGCGGCAAAATGTCAGAAGGGCATCTGAACGTGGACTGCACTGACAGTGAAGTAAACTACTCCATCTAATGCGCACTGGGGCCGCTCCACAGAGAGAAAAAGACATGTTATAGTTCTTCATGGAGGGGACACAGCACAAACTAGATTTACTTCTATTTACTTCACTTTCACAGCGCTCCTCATTCACCATGAACCAGGAGAGTAACAGAGCCCCGTGACAATGCACAGGCTCGCCTCCTGGTGCCACACGCCGTGGTCTTTTCTTTTACCTCCTGTGGATGTCTTGTGAGGGCGATGCGCACTGGTGAGCAAAGAAAATGTTTTCTAAGCAGCGCACAACAACAATAGTGTCTCACTGATATAAAGTTGATCCAATTTCCTCCATCATCAGACGCAGTTTAGGAGCAGCAGCTCTGAAGTGGCCATTCATACAAATATAAATGATTCTGGGTCTTTAGTGATCAAATTCCCGTCGCTTTTACTTCCACACAGACCACAGCTTTTACACTACACTTTACGCTCCAGAATGTGACAGAGGTTTGATGTGGGCCACACTGCTGTTGTGTTCACACTGGCCCAAACAACCAGCTCTTTTACTTCAGCCAAACCAGAGTCAGTGAGAAAACGACCTCAGATTCCTTGTTATTGTAGAGCGATGTCTTCTGGCAAACCTCGCATGCTGCTTTAATCACTGCCTATAACTTTTACTGCCTGAATCATAAATCCAATCACAGAACAGTGTAATAGTTTAGTGTGAGTCGAGACCCACAGACCTTCTTCTGTCACAGTGTGTGGAGCTAAACCGGCCCTGCTGGGATCACCATGGCAGCCTTTTTAATTATCATTTAATGACATTATAATTACATTTCAGTGTCAGTGTTCTGGGTAATGGTCTCATGGTGCCCTGGTATTTTCCTCCAACAACATAAAGAGAGAGAGAGAGACTGTATTTACCGCTAATCCTCGAACAAAGCTTCATCTGCTGATGACTTTAGACAGACGTTACATTAGGACCACCTCCTGTTAGGAGTTTATTATGTTATGATCATGTGGCTATTTTAGAGTCATGAGAAATGAAGTGTGGTGCACCGTCTATGTTTTCAAATCAAATCAAATCAATTTATTTTTATAATGCCCAAAATCACAACAACAGTTGCCTCGATGGGCCACAGGTAAAAGCAGTTCAGATAACTGTCCCAGAATGCCCCTGTCCTTTGACCCTCCTTCGCGGTGAGGAAAAACTACAAAAAACCCCATGGGAAAAAGTAGAAACCTCGGGGAGAACCACAGTGAAGGAGAGATCCTACTCCCACGGACGGACAGGCTGCAGCTGAACTAGGACTGACGCATCCACTTGGACTGTGGAGCCAGGACCACTCAAGAGGGAGGTGGTCCAGGCAGACGAGGTGTGGCTAATCCAGGGTTGAGGGAGTTCCTCCAGGCGGGTGGCGCATAGATCCTCCAGTGTAGAGATCGATCCTCCAGACAGTCTCCACTCCCCGGGGGAAGTGGAGAGAAAGAGAAACATGTGAACAGCAATGAACAGACTACAGTTGAAGTAATATTAAATATGGTTGATAGGTAAAGTAGACTGAATGACTGTAATGAGTTTGAGTGAGTTTGAGAGTGATGGCCAACATCGTAATGAGAATTTGTTCGTATCGTTTTGTTTAGGAAAATAAAGGTTATATACATACAATTATAATCTACAGGGTCTCACCTCGTTCATCTGTAAACAATCCACACTGAAATTTAAAAAAAAAGTAATTTGCAGTCAATTATGTCAAGCGCACACAAACCAAGTCTAACTTTTTGTTGTGAAATGTGATTAAATTATGTTAGATGCACACATTTAGCTTATGTTCCTGGTCATGGAAATTACTATTATAAAACTTTTTTTAAAAAATGTGATATTCTAGATATAATTTCTGTCTAAATAACTACATGAGCATGAAAAGGTAGTTTTACATTCAACCGCACATGTCCTACAACACAGTCCACAAAAACTCTTCCACAGGTCCATATTGTCAGAAATGAATCAAACGCAGAAGCCGGTTTTATTTATTTGTAATTTTAATTGACTCATTTTAACATTTGGTTAGAAAATGTTGTTGACTTCTGGTTCTAAACTGCAGAGTTATATTCTCCCTTCCCTTTTACAGTAAATCACCTACAGTACATAATCGTAAAAGTAGCTGCGGTTTCACGTGTTTGATTTGTATTTTTGTTACACGGTGCAGTTGAAACCCACGCGTATCACTTTCTTAAATAAATATATTAATTTGAGGAGAAGTTAGTACAGAGCAGTGGGAGTGTATCGGAAATTACAAAGCAGCAACGTCAACTGGATCATAAACATGACATCTATACCAGGGCTTTGTTTTACACAGGGCCAGGTTCTTCTGTCCAGGTCCAAACCAGGTCAAAACCAGAAGAAAACAAGGTCTAAACCAGGACAGAACCAGGTCCAAACCAGGACTAAAACAGGACTGAACCAGGTCCAAACCAGGACTAAACCAGGACTGAACCAGGTCCAAACCAGGACTAAACCAGGACAGAACCAGGTCCAAACCAGGACTAAACCAGGACTGAACCAAGTCCAAACCAGGACTAAAACCAGGACTGAACCAGGTCCAAACCAGGACTAAAACCAGGACTGAACCAGGTCCAAACCAGAACTAAAACCAGGACAGAACCAGGTCCAAACCGGGACTAAACCAGGATTGAACCAGGTCCAAACCGGGACTAAACCAGGATTGAACCAGGTCCAAACCAGGACTATACCAAGTCCAAACCAGGCTCAAACCAGGACTAAACAAGGTATAACCCAGGTTTAATCCAGGACTAACCCAGATCAAAACCAGGATCAAACCACTAGCAAAAGGTCTAAACCAGGTCTAAATCAGGTCTAAAAGCCAGGTCTAAACCAGGACTAAACTTGAACTAAACCAGGTTAAAACCAGCACTTAACCAGGTCCAAACCAGGTCTAAACCAGGACCAAACCTCTAACAAAAGATCTAAACCAGATCTAGAGGCTATACCAGGTCTAAACCAGATCCGTAACAAAACTAAATCAGGACTTAAACAGGTTTAAACCAGATCTAAACCAGGACTAAACTAATAACAAGAGATAAAATATTTTCTATATATTTGGAGATGGTTGAGGGCCGGATCATGTCCCTTGGAGGGCCTGATTTGGCCCCTGGGCCTTAAGTTGAAAAGCCCTGATCTATATTTTTTTACTAGTATTATTGTTCATTGGCATATGTACATACACTTAACCGTCAAAGAAAGTTCCTAGTTTGTGATTTTTGTTCACTGACAGTAAAAAACGTTCTGAAAAGATTGATTTTTTTTTCCTGCTCTGGCAATGCTCCAAAATCCTCATCTCGTCTTTGAAACCCATGGATACTTCATTGATACTCCTTCTGATCTCTCTTTTCTTCACATTCCAGCGGGCTTAATATTCCCGCTCACCAACAGACGCTGGGATGAAGGAATCTGCCGTCTTTAGCCCTGATTGATGGAGCTGTACTCTTGAACTTCCCGTGCTGCCTGATGACATTTCCACACGTGCATGTTTTTATCGATCCGAAAATCCATCACGGCCGAACGCTCCATCCTCATCACTTGTGTCGCGGTCAGACGATCGCCGACGCTGAACATTTGGCGTCCACGTCGCCTCCTGTCCGGTCCTTTCGGGGAGAGTCGCTAATTGAACCCGCTGTCTCCATGGAAACGTGTTAAAAGCTGTGTGTGGTAACGACAGGTGCTCGGTGATTGTGTTTGAATGAAAGAGCGACAGTAAAGAGAGGATCGATAACACGCTGTACTCGACCTGGTGATAAAGCAAGCATATTTATGTGGGCTGAATGTGCTTTATTAAAT
Source organism: Rhinogobius similis (assembly GCA_019453435.1). Lineage (NCBI taxonomy): Eukaryota > Metazoa > Chordata > Actinopteri > Gobiiformes > Gobiidae > Rhinogobius > Rhinogobius similis. The sequence goes on along the minus strand of CM033620.1, from coordinate 12,992,698 downwards.
AGGACATTGACAAATCTATTAACGATGGGTTATGTAAATTTCTCACCACAAACAGGAAGTAAACATTTAAAGGGCCCATGACAGGTTGAAATACACATTTGACTAAAATGCAGTGAAGATAAATATATTCAAATTTCTACTAAAATCTTTACAAATAACCCCAGTTTTGATGTTTTTTTAGGTTTTAAATTTGACTTCCTGGTTGTAAAGTATGACATCACACTAGGAAATTACCATAGCAACCACACTGTACACTGGGCCAAAACTCATCTAATGTCACAGATTGTGTTCATTTGACAAAGAGAAACACACGTGAACACCTTTATTTTGTTGAATCAAAGTTTAAAGGGTCAAAAAGTTGTTTATTTTGTGTAAATTATGCATGACCTTTGTCTCCCCAGTGTGATGTCATCAGTTTATTTACTTCCTGTAATTGTCAACAGATTTTTCAACTTTTCTCCACAAATAGCAACTTGATTGGTGTAAAACTATAATGTATATTTACAAGAGGTATTAATGCACTGAATGAAGTCAAAATTAGAAAATCATAAAAACCCGTCATACGCACTTTAAATGTGTCTGACTAGTTCCTAACCAGGACTACACGATATTGGAAATGATTGCGATATGGCTATTAAGATCTGCGATATGGATATTATTGCGATATTTAAAGTGCGTATGACAGGTTTTTCTGTTTTTCTAGTTTTTACTTTATATGGTGAAATAAAACCTATTCTAAATTTACACCAATTTACACCAATAAAGAGAGAGTTTGTGATGAAAGGTTGAAAAATATGTTGAAATTTACAGGAAGTAGAGCAGAGTTCCAAAACATGATGACGACACACCAGGGAGACACACCGGGGACAATTTACAACCAAAAAACAAACCTTTCTGATCCTTTAAACATGAATCTAACAAAGTAAAACTGCTCTGATGTATTTTTATTTGTCAAATAATCGTTTCTGTGACACTAGAGGAGTTTTCACCCACTGTACGACGTGCTTTCTAAGTTACAGTTACAGGTTTTCCTCGTTTGATGTCATGATTTTACAACCAGGAAGTGAAATTTTAAACCTAAAAAAATGTCAATCTGGGATAAAAATTGTAAATTCTTTAACAGAATTTTTTAATTCAACAAAATATAATTATCTTAACTGTGTTTTAGTAAAATTAGTACTTCAACCTGTCATAGGCACTTTAAATACACTTTTTGACTAAGACTGAAACTAACGATTACTTTAGTCAGCGATTACCTCTATTTGTGACAAAGTTGTATTTACAGTGATGAATGCATTTTGAGCTCTTACTATTCTTCTGCATTCAAGACTTCTTTGCTCAGACAGTGTTCACCGACCCGATACTCGTGCTCTGTGCTTCTGTCGCTTTACCCGGGGCGGCGGAGGCAGCAGTCTGAGCACAGACACTCCCCCTTCCACACTCACTTCCTGCAGCTCTTCCAGAGGACACCACACAGAGACACGTCCCTCCCGTGTGTCCTGGTTCTTCCCCGGGGGACGCTCGATCGTTTGTGTGCGCCAGCTTGTCTTTTCGGTCATTACCCAAAGCTCATGGCCAGGTGAGAGTAGGAGGGTATAATAGGCAGTGAATGGAGAGCTGTGCCTTTCAGCTCCTTCTTCACCACAACAGCCACCGACGCTGCACAGATCTGTCCATCAATCTGTGCCCATGACAGGTTGAACTCATTTAATTAAAATGCAGTATATTCAATTTTTTGCTAAAATTATTTACACATTTTATCCTAGTTTAGCTATTTTTTATGTTTTTACTTATGTTTTTTTACTTCTTGGTTGTAAACACCAGGAAATTAAAGACCCAGTGCCGGATTTTTTTATGTAACGTGAAAAACAGAACTAGTTCATATTAAACTCTCATGTATTTCTCACTTTCCTAATGCAATCCCAGCATCCTAAATACTCACCTCCATGAGTTTAGAAGAACTTTTCATGAGTCTCCGAGCACAGAGCATCATGGACCGTCCCGGGTAAAGCTAACAAACATTAGCACGCTAAAGATGCTCCTTCTGCTTCTTGTAGGATAAAAGGCTCTATAAATACATACAGAGAAAGTGCCGTGGTCTCATTTTCACCAGAATAGATCCGGGGCAACACGCCCAATGTATGCAAACAAATTGGGAACATTAACTAGTTTTTTTTGTGTTTCCTGTTTCACAACAGTAAAAATCGGGTACAGCACCTTTAAGAAGCAACAACACTGTGCACTGGGCCAAAACTCATCTAATGTCACAGATTCTTTTACTTGACAAATGAAAATATATTTGAATGTTTTTATTTTGTTGAACTAATGTTTAAAGAGTCGAAAAAGGCATTTGTTTTTGTAAATTATGTATAAAAGGCCTAGTGTGATGTCATAAATCTGTTTACTTGTAATTTTCAACTGATTTTTCTTTTTTTTTTCCTCCATGAACAGATACCTGATTGATCCGTCCATTCATCTTCTTCCTCTTATCCAGAGCCGGGTCGTGGGGGCAGCAGTCTAAGCAGGGACCCCCAGACTCCCCTCACTCCAGACACTTCCTCCAGCTCCTCCGAGGGGATCCCGAGCTGTTCCCAGGCAAGAATGGCATGAAGTCATTTTTTAAATCAATATTATGATTGAAGATGTAAAAAAAATTAAATGGCTATCACCATCAAAATATCTTAAAATCACAATTTTTGATTTAAAAGGTAAAATAGATATAAACACGTTTCCCTTGCAAGTAACATGATGTTTAAAGTCTATATGGCAGGTTAGACGACCCATTTCACTAAAACGTAAAGAACATGATCATATTGAAGATTTTACTAAACACTTTGCCTATTTGTCCACAGTTAGACAGATTTCATAAATTTTATAATGTTACTTCCTGGTTGAACATGAGCACAAATATGACATAGATAGAGGTATTTCCACAACTGTTTCCTAGCAACCATTTTGAAAACAAGGGCCAAAATCCCTGTAAATTACATCATAGTTATGATTTGACAAATAATAATACCTGATAAATAAATAAAAATGTGTAAACAAAAAATTTGTCCGTTTTGTGTAAATTGTATTTTCAACGACACGTCGCCTTTTGATGATATCACAGAGGGATTTCGTTTTAGAGCTCAGCACTACTTCCTGTAATTTTAAACGTTTATTTATCAACATTTCTTCACAAACTGTTACTTCACAAATGTACAAGGCTTACTATTTGCCACAGGTGCCCTCCCACCAAACTCTAGAACTCTATTGAACTATGTCATATATTTACCTTATTAAATGTCTTTGTAAGTCCGTGTGATGGTTGTAAATTCGTTTTCGGGGCGTTTGAAGCCTCCGTCGTCGCCCCCTGCTGTCTCTGCGCGGAAAACCAGCTGCAACTTTCCTGACACCGACCCGAAGAAAGCTCTCCTGAGAAACCTTGACTCTCTTTTTTATATTTTGTGTCTTGAAATGTTTTTGTATGTGATTTTACTTCCTTATTTCAATTAAAAGGAAGGGGAATTTTTTTTTTAAATGCTAGCGTCTTTTTAGTGTATTTTCACAAGAGACCTGCAGGGGGAGCTCTGTCACTGAAGTTACTTAGTTCTGCTTTAAGCTCTGCAATTATTCATGATTTCAGTTGCACATTTACAGTAGCTTTAAACTACTCAAAACATATATTTTTTATCGTTGTTGATACATCTCTGTGAAGTTTATGCACTGTTCATATATTCACATCATGAGACAATAAGTAGGTTGTGTATTTTTCTCCCTACAGCGCGTCAAAGTCTGTATAAAGCCCCGGGATTTCAGATTTCTGCCCATGGAACGCAGCAGATACATTCGACTCGTTCGCTTGAAAACAAAGCCACCTACGTACAGTATATCATCCTCTGCCGCTGTCTTTGTACCGTGTTTGCGAGAATATCCATATCGACAATACCGCCGAGGAATTGTGGGAAAAAAGAGGCTTATGGATGGAGGACGGAGGTGAAGTGTGTGGATTCCCTGGAGGTGTTGCAGGAGAGAGCAAAGGAACGAGAGGAGAGGCTGAGGAGATGAGCGGCTTATGCAGCGACGGAGCCACAAATGACTGTTGTAGGGCCAAGAGAGAGAGAGAGAGAAGGGGGAGAGAGGGGGAGAAAAGGGAGGAGAAGAGAGAGATGGGGAGAGAGAAGGCAGGGAGAGATGAGAAAGAGATGGGGGAGGAGAGAGAAAGAACAGACTGGAGCAGTTTTTCTCACAGCTGCTACACGGGCCTCTGCAGTTTGAGCAGTTGTTTAAGTCAGAGACACATTTGTTAAGGTTTTTGTCCTCTTTTAGTTTAATTATTATTTAGAGCTACCGTATCTATGATTTAGTATCATTTTAGACCTAGTTTAGCCCTAATTTAGAGTGATAGAGTCCGGGTTTAGATCAAAACTCAAGGAAAGCCAAATATTACTATCTTGGTGCCAGATTTTGAATAATTTGTAACAGCAGTCTTGATAAAATTGTGAAAATATATCGTACTCTCGACGTACGTGAAGCGCTTGTACATGACAGAGGATAATTAATTCATGTCAATGTAATAAACATCCAAAAATCATCATTATTTTAACTGTATTTTGTGATTTTATTAATCTGTCAATTATGTAAAGTGTTTCTAAACATTTGTGCGAGTTTTTCTCTTTAAACTACCCTGTCTAGCTTAATTAACAGATCAATGATTAATACAATCACCAATGCACACATCTTGATAAAAATTTGTATTGTTATAAGACCATGGTTAAATCATTCCCCAAATCAAAACAGAAATCCGTGCATTGTTTATTTCTAGCTTAATTAATGTGACTCTTGACTCACTTACAGTCCGTTTAGTTGCAGAAATCTACTTCTCTTGTGAATATGGAGTTTTGTAAATCTGGTTTCCCCTGTCCTTAATAATTTGTACATCCCGGTGCGCAAAAATCATTTACAATATCTGAAACCCTGATCAATTTTAATTTTTGCAGAAGACGGCGTTAGTTTAAAAGACACATATTTTGCTACAGTGACTTTTTTGAGCTTTGAACCCTGTTCTAACAATGTTCCATCATCAAAAACACATCTGAAATAGGATTCAGTTGCATTCACGCTGTTTCGAGGAATGTTCCTTAGAAAATCATCTCCCTCTGAGCATCAAAAACACTTCCTGCGAACTGTCTATCCAGGACGTATTTTCTGATCATCTACCTCTCTTACCAGACACTCTTCCACTGTTTGAAGTCTTTAAGTCATCGATAAACTCATATGAGAATTTCTGTCATCTAAAAATAATAACTGCTGCTGCAAATCCCCATCGTAACTTCTTTTCAGCGGAAATTTCACTAGATTGTATATAGCGCTGGCGCCATCTACTGGCTGGATGCACTCAGTAAGTGTCATTTCATAGTGACTGATAACAGGTCATAGAATGAATAAGAAACTTTTTTTCTTTTTTTTACATGAGATGGCAAATTTAAGGCACTCATAAGTAAGTTTAAAGGCTGTCAGCAATATGAAAAATGTTGAATATTTTTAGTAATTAGCATATAAGTCAGAGTTCTCAGACAAGTTCTACTAATTGACAATGACTTTTGGATGGAAGTCGAAACGTCTTGATAACAGTGTCCAGATGATGACCTTTCAAACCTTTTCTATAAGACCGTATGCAAGTCTGATGACATTTATTAGCATAGCCACACTATAATGTGATCGTTTTATTTTTTAAACTACTGTTAGCCAGATGCTAACTACCCGAAACAAAGTGCTCACTGCAGAGCCTGAAGTTATTTCTTTTGTCCACTTGTTCCATAATCCATTTTTGGCGACAAACAGGCTCTTTGGACATTACAGCAGAGTGATCCATTCTTTTGAGGACTGCAGCCTCCGTCGTCAAGGTGACAGTAGCAGTTGAGTGCATCACATCTTTTCAGACACATGAACAGTCACCAATTCACCTTATTCCGGAAGTTGTCGTACGCGCCGCCGTCTTGTTTCCGTTGTAGTTTACACGGAGCAGATGAACTCAACAGAAAATAAGTTCTACACGGACTAAAAAGACGTTTTCAGGCCTCAGGAAATCGGTGCGTTGTTGACTTGTTGTTGCTCGTGTTCATTAAACATTTTACACAAATCAATCTACTTTATGTAACATTTTAGCGGCGAGACTTTTCCCTCGTTCGTCATTAGCTTTAACGGAGTTCTCGTCAAACGGAAGTGTGTTTACGACAAAAGTGCGTATCTGTGGCAAAAAGCGGCAAAAGTGGGCGGGGCAGAATAAGGTGAATACAAAGTGGCAGTTGTGTTCCTTAACTGGGTTGGGAAAAACAATTAAGTTTTGTTTCATTTGGTGTAAAAAGTCTGTTCCATTCCAGAGCTAGACATAGCATTCTGGAACAAATGCTATACCTGCTGAGGTCAATAGATGAAGCCGTCGCCACTGGAAAAGTTACTCAATGCACCTTTAAATACGCACTTGAATAGCTTTCCCCCTTGTTTATTTTCATTGTGGTCCTTTACGCTTTACTTTCTTTGTAAGTAACACAAAACATGTTCTGCACAAGCGCTAATGATCTGAGTTTTCTCTATTGATTTGTTGTACTTCGCCTTCAGGGACCACACGCTCGCGTCGTTATGAACCCATTCCTGAGTATTATTTATCATTCACGCTTGCCTTGTCCACCTGCGGCTACAGCGGGTCACTTTGCTGCCTCCTGGACGTCCATAAATCAATCCATAAGAGCTGTTATCTAAATGCGAAGCTCATTACTCAGTGTAAACAGGGCTCTGGCATTTCACATGTGGACAAAAAGCACTGTCAGATTCACACGTGGCACAAATTAACATTTACAGGCAGCCGATAGCGTCAGAAATGTCAAGATTGTTGCATTGATCACTGTGCTCAAGTAGCGAAGGTAATTAATGGTAATGTTAATCCTATAGGAAAAACCGATAGAGGGAACGCTACAAATCGAAGTCGTGTAAAACATGATTGTTGCATAGGTTTCATTCATTTTTTGTTGTAAAATTCCAATAGAAGCCAGTGTTTGGAGCACTCGTCGACCAAATCAAAGGCTGCCTGTTGCTGTGTCCTTGGTAAGACACTTTACCCATCTTGTTGATGAATGTGTAATACATCTGAGTGATAGGAGTGGGCGATTTTGACTAAATTATTATCTAAAACAAGTTGCATTCAAAAATCTATTTACTTAAAGGACACATATTCTGTTACAGTGACTTTTTTGAGCTTTTTATCATGTTCTAACAATGTTCCGTCATCAAAAACACACCTGGAGTTGCATTTAGCTGCTGTTTTGAGGAATGTTGGTTTGAAAATCCTCCCCTCCAACCATCAAAAGCACTTCCTTCTGAACTCCCTCGATCAGGGGCCCAAAGCAGGGCTGCGAGCACAATCAGAAAAATACAATGCATTTAATAAGCGACTGGGCCCCGGATTACATTGTGCTGAAAAAGTCGGGCCTTAAAGTTAAAAAGGTTAAGACCCCCTGATATATGTCACTTACTCGAGAATCTTCTGCTTAAGTTCTTAAATCATCACCAGACACGATCTGAGCATTTCTGCCTCTAAACACAATCACTGCTACTGCTAGCCCGATCATCGCATCTCTCACAGTCTCTTAAAGTGATAACATAACTAAATTGTGTAACTAAACTAAATTGTGTAATGGCTAGGCACCATCTACTGGCTGCATAAATTCAGGAAGTGTCAGGGCAAACTGCAGAGAAACTTGTTAATTTAGTTCAGTTTTAGTTCAACTTTTTTATTTGTTGTTTCAAAACACGAGATGGCAAATTTAAATGACTCAAGACCATGTTTAAAGGCTCAACAATACAAAAAAATGCAGACTAGTTTCCATTAAGTACACTGAAATAGAGTCAGATAAAGAGTCACGTGATGTTGTTGCGACATGGCTTTCAGACTGGAAACATTTCATGCCATACCGCTGGATTAATTAAATGTTTTTTAATTAGGCCTGCACATATGGCGTCGTAGTCCACGCAGACCGCGGCTCAGTCGACTCAGAGCGGCAGCACACGCATAGCTTCGTTTCAATAGAGGAGAAAACCTGACCTCGGTGCAGATTTTAAAATGAAAAATTACTGAAAAACTCATTTTTGAAAGTAGTGCCTTTGAAATAGCAACAGAATTCATCAATATAAAAAAAATCTCGATACCCACATGGTGTACACGCACACACTATGAACTGTTCTTCATCTGCCTGGAGGAACTCTCTCTACACTAGATGAACTGTTCCTCATCTGCCTGTAGGAACTCTCTCTACACTAGATGAACTGTTCCTCATCTGCCTGGAGGAACTCTCTCTACACTAGATGAACTGTTCCTCATCTGCCTGGAGGAACTCTCTCTACTCTAGATGAACTGCTCCTCATCTGTCTGGAGGAACTCTCTCTACACAAGATGAACTGTTCTTCATCTGCCTGGAGGAACTCTCTCTACAATAGATGAACTGTTCCTCATCTGCCTGGAGGAACTCTCTCTACACTAGATGAACTGCTCATCTGTCTGGAGGAACTCTCTCCACACTAGATGACCTGTTCCTCTTCTGCCTGTGGGAACTCTCTCTACTCTAGATGAATTGTTCCTCATCTGTCTGGAGGAACTCTCTCTACACTAGATGAACTGTTCCTCATCTGTCTGGAGGAACTCTCTCTACACTAGATGACCTGTTCCTCTTCTGCCTGTGGGAACTCTCTCTACTCTAGATGAATTGTTCCTCATCTGTCTGGAGGAACTCTCTCTACACTAGATGAACTGTTCCTCATCTGTCTGGAGGAACTCTCTCTACACTAGATGACCTGTTCCTCATCTGCCTGTAGGAACTCTCTCTACTCTAGATGACCTGTTCCTCATCTGTCTGTAGGAACTCTCTCTACACTAGATGAACTGTTCCTCATCTGTCTGGAGGAACTCTCTCTACACTAGATGACCTGTTCCTCATCTGCCTGTAGGAACTCTCTCTACACTAGATGAACTGTTCCTCATCTTCCTGGAGGAACTTTCTCTACACTGGATGCACTGCTCCTCATTTTCCTGGAGGAACTCTCCCACATTAGATGATCCACCTTCCTTCCTCTTGAGTGGTTCTGGTCCAGGGGGATGTGTCAGTCCTGGTCCATCTGCAGTTTATCCGTCTGTGGGAGTAGGATCTCCTTCACTCTGGTTCTCCTTGATGTTTCTACTTTTTCCCACAGGGTTTTTGTAGTTTTTCCTTGCTGAGAAGAAGGGTCAAGGACAGGGGGCGCTCTGGGACAATTACCCATTTGCTAAAGTCCTTTTGTCACCCATCGAGACACTGCTGTTGTGATTTTGGGCATTACAAAACTAAATTGAATTGAGGAAGGTCAAATTAACTTACCTGATGAAAGAAAAAGATTGTCATAATACGTGTACTTGCTAATTTTGCTTCAATTATCAAGGCAGCCTTTTTTATTTGCTGACAAGTGCAAAGGCCAATTCAAATCATGTATTCAATTAGATTTGAGTGATTTCTCAAGTTATTCCTCACATTTATAAAGGATTTAGCATTAGATGTGTGCGCACCACCTCCACACGTCTAAAGAGTGTTTCTGTGAGTCTGTTAGCCTCCTGCAGAGTCACCGGAGCAAACCTGAGCGCCGCTAATCCCTCTTTCTGCACACAATATCAGGCCAATGAAATGAACACAACTATTCTCCGCTCCATTTTCTCCCTTTCCATTTAAAAGTGTGAAAGCTTTCAAGTGTGTGGCCCCAGCTCCCGGAAAGAATGAGAAAAGAGAGAGACAGAAGGAGAGAAGAAGAGAAGGGGGGAGAAATGAGAGAAAAATGGATGGAGGTTTGGATAGAGGGAGGGGAGAAAGAAGGGAGAAAAAAAGATTAGACATTCCCCAGTTTAGTAAAAGTAATTTACCGATTTCTTGCCAATCATGCTTGTTCATTTGCCTGACTTTATTTACTATTATTTAAATAAATACAAATAAAATGCTATCTGACAATTATAGTTAATAGTTTTCCAGGCATTTAAATTAAATAGAGTTTGCAAAGAAAGTTTAATAAGAACGTGGACATGGTGTACAAGAAGAGACAGAGCTGCCTCTTTGTTCTGAGGCGGCTGAGGTGCCTTGAGTGGTCTGTTGTGGTCTGCAACGTTCTTCTGTTGTCTGCTGTGGTCTGCTGTAATCTCTTGTGGTCTGCTGTGCTCTATTGTGTTATTCTGTGCTCTGTTGTGTTCTTCTGTGGTCTGTTGTGTTCTTCTGTGGTCTGTTGTGTTATTCTGTGGTCTGTTACGTTCCTCTGTTGTCTGCTGTGGTCTGCGATGGTCTTTTGAGTTCTGTTGTGGTCTGCTGTGGTCTGTTTTTGTCTGTTTTGGTCTCTTGTGATCTGTTGTGGTCTTCTGTGGTTAGTTGTGGTCTGTTGTGTTCTTCTGTGGTTAGTTGTGGTCTGCTGTGGTCTGTTGTGTTATTCTGTGGTCTGTTACGTTCTTCTGTTGTCTGCTGTGGTCTCTTGTGATCTGTTGTAGTCTTCTATGGTCTGTATTGGTCTGTTGTGGTCTTCTGTGGTCAGTTGTGGTCTGCTGTGGTCTGTTGTGTTATTCTGTGGTCTGTTACGTTCTTCTGTTGTCTGCTGTGGTCTCTTGTGATCTGTTGTAGTCTTCTATGGTCTGTATTGGTCTGTTGTGGTCTTCTGTGGTCTGTTGTGGTCTGCTGTGGTCTTTTGAGTTCTATTGAGTTCTGTTGCGCTCTTCTGTGGTCTGTTATGGTCTTTTGTGGTCTGTTGTGGTCTGCTGTGGTCTGTTATGGTCTTTTGTGGTCTGTTGTGGTCTGCTGTGGTCTGTTATGGTCTTTTGTGGTCTGTTGTAGTCTGTTGCGCTCTTCTGTGGTCTGCTGTGGTCTGTTGTGGTCTGTATTGGTCTGTTGTCCTCTTCTGTGGTCTGTTATGGTCTTTTGTGGTCTGTTGTGGTCTGTATTGGTCTGTTGTCCTCTTCTGTGGTCTGTTATGGTCTTTTGTGGTCTGTTGTGGTCTGTATTGGTCTGTTGTCCTCTTCTGTGGTCTGTTATGGTCGTTTGTGGTCTGTTGCGCTCTTCTGTGGTCTGCTGGTCTGTATTGGTCTGTTGCGCTCTTCTGTGGTCTGTTGCGCTCTTCTGTGGTCTGTTGTGGTTTGTTTTGGTCTGTATTTCTTTGTTATGGTCTGCTGCTACGGTCTGTTGTGGTCTTCTCTTCTCTGCTGTGGTCTGTTGAGTTCTTCTATGTTCTGCTGTGGTCTTCTATGATCTGTCTGGTCCACTGCGGTCTGTTGGGGCTGTAGTATTTGCATGAGGGACACTAATAGACTGAAGAAGATCACGAAAAAGGCCGGACATGTTGTGGGGGCGGAGCTGGACTCTCAGACAGTCGTGTGGCAGAAGAGGATGTTGTCCAAGATCATGACTATTCTGGACTTTCCCTCCCACCTGCTCCACAACATGCTGGTCGGCTGCAAGAGCTCGTTCAGTAACAGGAAAAAGACACGGAAAATGAATCCGCCATTTGCAATCAAACTGCTGAACTCTGTGCTGTCAAATCCTCCTCGTAAAGTCATTTTGTTCACTTGCAAAATGGTGCTTGAGCATGTAAAAATGTAAATGTGTTATCTGGTTACTTCTTTTAATAAATAAAGTTAAACGTATTCGGTTTTTAGAGGGATTCATAGAGATAAAGAGGGAGGAATGTAGAAATAGAAGGAAGTGACAGAGGAAGAGACGAGACAGACAAGAAGGGAGAGAAAAAGGGAGTGAGAGAAAGGGAGATAGAGCGAGGTACAGAGAGAGAAAGGGGAGAGTTTTAGAAACACAGAGGAAGAAATTGAGACAGAAAACAGTATGTGAGGGGCAGAGGAAGAGAGGAAAAAAATAGACAAAGGGAGAGGGAGAAAGAGATAGAAAAAAAAGGGGTAGAGAGAGAGGGAAAGGGAGAGAAAAAGAAGAGAAAGAGAGGTACTTGGAATGAGGAATGCAGAAACAGGAGAAAGTGAGGACCAGATAAAGAAAGGAGGACATTTGAAAAAACAAGAGAGAGTGAGAGAAAAAGGGAGAGTAAGACAGACAGAGGGGAAAAGAGAGAGCGAGAAAGAAAGACAGCAACAGGGCCCCCTCAGGAGTCGCTCAAATAGATGGATTAATGAAGAGAGCAGCTCAGAGCGCAGGAGGTTTTTCATCTGCAGAAACAGAGTCAGAAAGAGTGCGCTCCTCACAAAACGCTCCCGCTGTGTCCTGAATAATACGAGCCATTCTCCTCCGGTGGCCGAGTGAGCGCAGAAACGTATTTGCACTAAAGTCTGTACTCTCACAGAAATAAAAAATGACAATCGCTTTCCAGGCACAAAAAGGATATAACTTTTAAACTGACACAGGCATTTCTTTTACTGCAAGGTAAATCCAACTTTTTTATTGCTTTCATTCTTTAAAGAGCACATTCATTTGTGCTCATAGGGCCAGATTGGAGGGTGATAGGAGTAAGTAGAAGTTACCCGTGCTGTTTTGTGGGCGTGTCTTATTTACCAACAGAAATTGTACGTTGTCAGTGGCACAAATCTGATTTAAATGACTTTACTGTGGTTTTAGCGGAAGTGCAAATGGGCCTCTGCTGCTGCTCCTTTAGGACAGGGGTTCCCAAACTTTTCTGGCCGGGATCCCCAATGTAGCCATGCAACCGACTCCGGACCCCCAAAGTAAATGAAAAATAATTTAAAGCGTCAAAGCATATAAAATCAGGTTTAATATTTGTTATTTGAATAGTTTATTGTCTTCTTAGACCCTATTTCTGTAAAATATATTGTATTTATTTGCATTATATATTGTATACTGTATATTTCATTTGAAAAATATGCCAAATACAGTGTCATATTTATCCATATTAGATCATCTCGTGACTCCCAGCTCATCCCTCGCGACCCCCGACCCCAACCTCCACTTTGGGAACCACTGCTTTAGGAGAGCAGGCACAAGTAAGAAGTTATGATCATTAATGATGATATTCACTAACCTCATAGGTAAGCAACTTTATTAAAAATGTTATATCTTACTTAAAACTTTATATAGCACATGAATGTCAGAATCAGTAAGGGTTTAATTGCCATTGTCGGTGAACAAAATTCACAAACTAAGAACTTGCTTTGGCGTAAGGTGCAACATAAAACAATGAATAATAATAATAGAAAGGTAAAACGAATAGATTATGCAAAAATAAGATAAAACAAGGGCATAAATCAAATTTAAATACAATATATACAGAACAAGAGATCAGAACAATAGCGCAAACTTGCAGTGCAAACAGTGAATAGTATTATTTACATTATTACAAACATGTGACATGTGTTATTAATGTTTTATGAGATCTGAATCTTCTTAGGCTACAGGGAAACGCTGTGATTAGAGTCTGTCTCCAGAATGAGCTGGTTCTTCTGCAGGTTTAGAGCTCAGACACCGTACTGTGCACGGACAGAGGAATGTGATGGAAAACCTGCAGGTGTTTGCCTTTAGCCAGTGCTGCCCAAAAATTAATTTGGGACGGAGGATCGGAGGACTTTTATTACAGCCTCCTCGAAAGCAGAGTTTACGGGATAAAGGGACAGCATAGACTCACACGACTTCGAGATGATGAGAGGGAGACGCCCGGGACGAGGGGGAGACGAGGAACAGCTGGACAAGGAACAGGTGGACGAGTCATGTCTTCTCCTGTCATCAATGCTCCGCTCACAGACGTCACAGTTAAATGACATGAAAGGAATCAGTGACAAACTCCTGAAATCCTTTTGAGGGACAGCTCCTGTGAACTGCTCCTTAATTTGTATTTTTTTATTGGCCTTTAAACATGTTCTTGAGTACGTCTCATGTTTTAAATAATGTACACTGAAACCATCCCTCAAGGATTTAGTTAGCACGCCATCTAGTGGACGCCAGGAAGAATAGTTATTGCTGCTGTGATAACTAATGGGGAAACTAAATAACTAGAGGCACCAGAGGAAACTGCCAGTCGGAAATAAACAAAAGCTCGCTTGCCCCGACATGTTAATATTAAACATGCAGCTTTAATGAACGTGATTAGACAGCGGAAATGCTCCGAACAAGTCTGACAATGATTTATGGACTTAAAAACAGCACGAGAGCTCCAGAGCGCTGCCTTTCAAGTCACAAATCGGACCAATTTCAAACCTGAGGCTCAAACCCAAAGCAAATAATAAACAGGATTCACGAAACAAGCATGAATGGATCAAAACACAATACTGATCTGTGAGTCTGGTGGCGTCTCTTTAATGCTACACTCTATGGAACATTCACGCGGTCGAGAATCCATTGACTTTGCTGACCACCTACAGGTTTTCTTTTTGCTATTTTCAGTTGGAGTAGTTGTTGGGCTGCTGTACGTCCTCGGTGAAGAAATCTGACGTTGGCATCTCAAAACGTCACTACTGAAACAACAAAGCCTCGAGTCCTGTCCAAGAAATCATAAAATATAGATGTGAGGTTGTTTTTCTCTCACACAGGACAGAACACAGTGTCCAGTGAGTGTGGGCACGAGCGCGCTGCAACGCAAAAGAAGACCTGCACGCGTTAATATTGTCAAAAATAAACTACAGCACACTAAAAAAGTACAGGCGAGTGCATTGGAGGGTGCTTTTGTAACAGTGAAGATGTGAGTGGGTGTGGACAGGCGCTCATCAAAGACCAGGGCAAAGGAACACGGATGCAGGAAAAAAGGACTTACAATCTAAAAAAAAAACAGTGCATGTGAAAAAACGCTGTCATAAACGTCCGAGGCACTCTGTAACCTTAAAGTAAAAGTCCCTGATTAGACAAACAGACGAGACATGACAGGAAATGTTTTTGTTTTTTGGTCAGTTTGCTCTCTCAACATATCGGCTTTCAATGTGGAAACAACAAACTTCTCCAATCTGCTCCTAAAGATGTTTTATTCTTTCATTTAATCCACTTCATCCATAGATTTCTCTGGGACATTGTAACTTCAAAGGCCGTTTTCTTAAAATGCATTTTTCTCCCTCGAGACATAAAGATCAGCCTTAAAGTAGATCCTACACCAAACTGTACAATCTGGACTCAACAAGATTTCAACAAAATGTTCAGAAAGATTTTTTTTATCAATATAAAATTCTAAAACTGATCTATTGAAGTTTTAAGTAAAAAAAGTTAGGCTAAATTTGAATTTTTTTGACAATTTTTGGTCTAATCTAGTTTACTTAAAACTAAATAAGATCCAGGTCCAAAATTGAAATATGCAAACTAATATGTGTACAAAATGAACTAAGAAATTGTGTATTTTTGACCATTTGGCCTTATTTCTACTTGAAAACATGATACGATGAAAAACTTGTAATGTTTTTTTTTTCTTCTTCTTAATTTATGTGAATAAACTACAGGAGAAGTTTCAAACTGATATCTTTAAATTTAAGATTTTTTCCTATTCACCTGTAGTGTTTCACCTTAACTGCATTTTTGCACATGCACTGCTTTTTATTTTATTTTTTTTTCTCCTGTATCCAATAAACTACTGTATGGACACTGCTCAGTATAACTTTGTTTATCCATGAGGGGTATTTTAAGCACATTGTTTTTAGTTTAAACAGTCATTCAACAAAATAAAGCTGTTATCAGATATTATTATTTGTCAAATCATAACTATTGTGTAATTGATCTGGATTTCAGTCCTTGTTTTCAAAATGGTTGCTAGGTAACAGTTGGGGAATTACCTCTATCATATTTGCTGCTCATGTTCAACCAGGAAGTACAATAAATAAACATTACGAAACCTGTCAAACTGGGGGCAAATAGGCAAATGTTTAGTAAAATCTTAAATATAATCACTACATTTTAGTGAAATGTGTCGTCTAATCTGTCATATTCATCTTATTCTGGAAGTTGCCGTACGTGCCGCCATCTTGTTTGCATTGTAGTTTACACGGGGCAGACGAGCTCAACAGAAAATAAGTTCTACATGGACTAAAAAGACGTTTTCAGACTGACCAGGAAATCAGTTTGTTGTTGACTTGTTGTTGCTCGTGTTCATTAAACATTTTACACAAATCAATCTACTTTATGTAACATTTTAGCGGCGAGACTTTTCCCTCGTTCTTCATTAGCTTTAACGGAGTTCTCATCAAACGGAAGTGCGTTTACAACAAAAGTGTGTATTTGTGACAAAAAAAAGGCAAAAGTGGGCGGGGCAGAATAAGGTGAATAGACCTTAACTCAAAAACAAACAACTCTTGTGTGTCTTTTATCTGTGAGGATAATGCACTAACTTACCTTAATTTTAGCCTCGTGTAAAACCAAACAAGCACTTCCTTTGGCTAAAAGTTGTCATAATCCAGTCCTTTTTGTCCTTTTATACGATACCTGTGCATATGCCGAGTTCAGGACCGTTCACTTTCTTCTGCCTTGCCCACTTTTGCCTCTTTTTTCTACAGAACCGCACTTCTGTTGTAGGGGCTCCTCTGTGGCAAATGAGGGAAATGGCTCGCTAAAATAATATATGAAGTAGATTGATTTGTGCAAAATGTTCAACGTCCGTCTGACCAAAAACGTCAACAATGCACCAATTCTCTGGGAGCCTGAAAACAGCTTTATAGTTTGTGTAGAACTTATTTGCTAATGAGATCGGCTGCCCCATGTAAACAAATGGAAAAAGGATCACAACGGTTGGGGCGCCCACAGAAACCAGCATAAAGTGAACAGTGTATTGATCATTTTGTGCTTTTTAACTCTGCACAGTTTAGTAACCAGGACCTGCAGCTGTGGACAGGTATTTTGCTGGTGGTGCATTTTGGTCACAGCAGTGAGAAAGAGCCTTGAAGGGCGAGGACACACGAGGCGGCGCAGAGAGACGACCGTCGCCGTGACGAGGCTGAAGGTCTGTGGACAGAAAGGCTCGGCTCGGCTCGTTTTCCCTCTCCTTCTTGTCCGTTTGGTGTCGAGATGAGACAGGCTGTTCCCTCGCACTATTTACACTAAAAAGTCTTCCTGCAGGTTCAGTTGCATTTGGTGTAGACATTTTTTGTAGCATTTCTGAAATCCTTGGCCAGCTCCTTGCACCGTCTCCATGGACACAAGCAAAATACTCAATTCAGTCACCCAAGGGCGAGTGGCAAGTTTTTACGATTTTCACATTTTTACTTCATTTGGTGGAATAATACCTTTTGTAGATATAATTGATACATTTTCCACCGATCAATCAGCTGTTCATGAAGAAAAGACAAACAATTTGTTGGCTTTCAGATTCTAGAATGTGATGATCATAACCTCAGACGGCGGCAAGAGACAGTTTTCCTTTTAATTAAATTGAATTTTGGCGTGAAATTTTCAAAATGTAAATTCACAAAATTTCAACTTGAGGATTTCTGTTAGTGAATAGACCAGAGAACTTGCCGTATTAGAAACAAAAATCAGCATTTTAAAACCAGTTGTGATTTTTTAAATTGGATTTTTAATGAATGTATTCCTTTTTATCCACCATCTAATAAAAGGAAACTATCAGCTGTTCAATATGAAAAGAAAGCTGTAACCCACTTATTTATAGTCAAATAAATTCTGGGATGAATTACAGTCAGTTTTTATTTCAAAAGCAAAATTTTAAAAAATTATACTAAAATTCTGAAAAATTTAATAGGACTTCTATATGGATTCCGTCTGGACTTTTTTACTTTATTACAAGTCCCTAAAACAATTTATTTGTTAAATTAGCTTCAGCTTTGAAAGAGGAATTGTCAAAACCAATAAAAAGCCCAAACTAGTGTCAATCAGGCAAAATCTAAAGACACCAGCTTCACTTCTTCATATATTTAACAACGAAAATGTAGTTGGACTTTAAAGTCTGATATTCCTCTTTGCAGAGTTTGTTTCAAGTGGAATCAGAGTAAATCAGACACAAAACTACACAGTCTCAGCTTCACAAAGAATCCAGACAATAGTTTGAGCTCCAAAGGGTTAAGAAACAGCTTCAGTTTTTTTCATGAAAAACAGGTCCAATTCAGATGGGGTTAACAATATTTATTGTAGCCGCCTCCCATTTGTATTAAATATTATGGACCAATAGAATGTTGTGATGTCATCTGAAACCCGGAGCAAAAACATCCCAATGACATCACACCAGACACACTCAATCTTCCAATTCACTCCAAAGATTTGACACGATTTACACGCAATGTATTTTTTCTGACTGTTTAAACGTTAATCCAACAAAATAATTAATCCTTTCTGTGACAATAGATGAGTTTTGGCCCAGTGTGCAACATGCAACAGTTATGGAAAAGATTTAAACGTTTAATGCCGCCCGGTGAAACATTCCAGTCTGTAATTTAACGATATCTTGAAACGTTTTATCAGATGTTTCATTTCAAGGTGTTCTGAAATCAAGTGCTGAGCTGGTGTTTTGCAGTGCAGTGTGAGACGCCCGCAGCTGTTGTTTATCTTATATTTTGTAGACTCCGCTCTCAAACACAAACACACCCCTGAGTGTTTCTGACGCAGTCCTTTCATCACCAACAGGAGGAGCTACACCCCGGGAGATGGCCGACTTTCAGGACGCCGACACCAAAGAGATCCACAAGACACACTTCAATTATTCCTCACAAGTTTCACACTTTATTTTTTGGCAGAAGGTTGGATGGAATGTTGCAGCTGTAAACAAGCACTTGATGGGCTTCAGCTTCTTGTTTGTAGGTGATGTTTTGAGTTGTTTTGCCCGTTCAAAAGAAATATTGTGATTTTAAATGTTAATTGCTATGGTAATGATGCTGGGTTTTCATCACTTTGGAAGCTATGGATTTATTTGTTATTCACCTTATTCCGGAAGTTGTCGTGGGCACCGCCATCTTGTTTCCGTTGTAGTTTACACGGGGCAGTCGAGCACAACAGAAAATAAGTTCTACACGGACTAAAAATACGTTTTCAGACTGCCCGGTGCATTGCTGACTTGTTTCTGCGCATGTTCATTAAACATTTTACACAAATCAATCTACTTTATATAAACTTTTCCAAACCGGAAGTGCGTTTACAACAAAAGTGCGGATCTGTGGCAAAAAGAGGCAAAAGTGGGCGGGGCGCAACAAGGTGAATAGGGATTTTGTTTTAGCTTTTAACCACGTTTTAACAAGGTTCCATCATCAAAAACATACCTGGAGTTGCATTTAGCTTTTGAAGAGCATTTGAAGACTGCTGATTAGAAAATCCTCTCCCTCCAACTGTCAAAAACACTCCCTGCTGAACTCCCTCGATCGATGATTTGTAACTTATCTGAGATCTTCAGCTGTTTTAAATCCTTAAATCATCACCTCATTCTGACAAGTTCTGTTCACATGCTTTTTCTCAGACACTGCTCCAGTGACGACCCCCACATCTCACCAACCTGACCTGCAGACCTGGATGTATGATGACGATGATCTGCCTGGAGGAACTCTTTCTACACCTGATGATCCACCTTCCTTCCTCCTGAGTGGTTCTGGTTCTGGTCAGTCCTCGTCCATCTGCAGTCCGTCCATGGGAGTAGGATCTCACTGTGATCAAGGTGTCAAGGTTTATACTTTTTTCGACAGGGTTTTTTGTAGTTTTTTTCTTGCGAGAAGGAGGGTTAAGGAGAGGTGGTGCTTTTGTCCCATTTGCTAAATTCTCTTGAACATTGTTTAATTGAACTGCTTTCTACTTGTGGCCCATCGAGGCAACTGTTGTGATCTTGGACGCTATAAAAATAAATTGAATTGAACTCGTTCTGAACATTTCTGCCGTCTAAACACGGTTACTGTAACTGCTAGCTTAACTTGCATTTATCATACACAAATGTTAATATATGCGCTATGCAGTAGATGATGCTTAAACTCAATAAGCTCCGGGGCAAACATCCTAGAAACAGATGTTCATTTTGTTTTTACAATTTGTTTTTACTTTTTTTTTAGTTCTAAAACACAAGACCAGACTTAAGGTACTCAAGAGCATGTTTAAAGGTTGAAAAAATATTAAAAACGCACAATATTTTACCTTTAAAGTCTGCCACCTGCTCACCTCATGGAGATGTTGCTGGAATGTGACTGTTTACTGTTTTCAGTTTGAGAGAAGTTGATCGAAGACTCACCGATAGGAGAGCTCACTCTGCCATCAAGATTTCCAAATATCAGACGGGTTTGATACATTGCAGCTCGTCTTTGTTCGTGCGACAATTCTAAGCTTAATCTTTGTCTCTATCTCACTTTGAGAACTACAACTCAAGATTTTCCCCGCAATCATGAATCTTTCATCGCAAACGGCCAAAATCATGCAGTGGACCCCGGCCTTGACCGTTCTTCTGATCTCTTTTAGCTTTTGTTTTTAGCTTGGTTTACATTAGTTCTCTCATTACACGCTCTGGCATGTTCTATGGGATTTTAAAGCACCTCACACCAGCCCAGTGGTGCTTCACATATGTAATTAAACATGGAATCAAGAAAAGGAAACCAATAATATCAGCACAGCCTACATTCTCTACATTATCCTACAATTTATGCAGTTTTATCATGTTTTAAAATAAATACATTGACCCTTCTGGATGCATTTAAATATTCCTGTGTACCAAAATTTAAATTCAACTCAGCCATTTTCATTAAAGAACCTCCTGAGGCTTAAATAGATGAAATTTCCAGATTGTATCAAAGCAATTATTTGAGGCTTGTGATTTTTTAAACAAAATGTCGTTCTTTTGCATCCAAATGACTGTGCGCCGCTGCGGGGCAAATACACACATCAGACACTTGTGAGTCATAACAATAAAGTCGATTCTGAAAACCACAAACAGAAAACATCTTAAACAACACTCCAAAGGGTTTATCTTTAGTTTCTTCAGACACAAATCTTTGTAAGAGTTGTTCAAAACAGCGTCAGAATTGCAACACAAGTGCGCTTTTTTCCTCTCTGTTAATTCGTTTTGTTATCTGTGAATGTAATACAGTGATAAGCTCACACTTGACGAGACAATCAGATGTGCTTCACCCACTCATACCAGCCATTAGATTTCTCTGCGTAAGTAAGTAAGCCTAGCCTTTCAAAAAGGTTTACATTTCCAACAAAAACATACCGCACCTGTGTTTTACAAAGATAAAAGATATTGTCATTCAAACCTTTCTTTTGCCATTTGATTTAGTGAGTAATCTGACTCCTTTGTAATAATAAAACTAAAACGGAAACCCATTTCCTCGCCCCCTGCAGGACGCTCTGTCTGCTCTGAGTGTGAGTATCGCCCTCTACAGGATGCTCTCTCTGCTCCATGTGTCGCCCCCTGCAGGACGCTATGTCTGCTCCGACTGTCGCCCCCTGCAGGACACACTGTCTGCTCCGAGTGTGAGTGTCGCCCCCTGCAGGACGCTCTGATCTGGAGCAGCTTCAGTGACTGATTCTCTCGCTCTGAAGGAGAGGTTTGGCAGCTCTTTCCTTCTGCTGCTGTCACACTCTACAATGAACACTGTTAGCTCGACGTCCATCTGTAGTGATCACATTCAATACTATAATGTGAATCATCTCTGGTCCAATGAACTGAAGTCCTTATGCCTGCAATTTATTCGGTCCATTTGGTGCACTGTACATAACAATAGTCAGAGCCACTTATTGCCTAAAAAAGCATCTCTAAGGTTTAAAATGAGAACACTATGCTTTTAAAGAAAGAGAGGCACGTCTGGTGAACATTCTTTTTTGTGGCTAATGTGACAATCGACTGTGTTTTCTAATGATAGCGCATTGTGTTCTCTGTGAAGCATTAAGTGCACTGTATGCATGCTAATGTTTGTTAGCATTATCGCAACGGCAAACTGCTCTGAGCTCTGAAAGTTCTGAAAAGCACTCATAAACACATCCCGGTGAATAATTGGGATGCTCAGCAGATATTAGGGAAGTAAGCAATGACTTGGTTGGCTGCTGCAAAGTGTAAAATGTAGTTTCTTTCTGTTTGTAAAGGGAACATAAAATGCAACAGTTACTTTTATGAGCTTTTAACCATGTTCTAACAATGTTCTGTCATCAAAAACACACCTGGAGTTGCGTTTAGCGCTAATTTGAGGAATCTTGGTTAGAAAATCCTCTCTTCTTCGGGCGTCAAAAACACTTCCTGCTGAACTCCCTCGATCAATTATGTTTCAATTATGTTTTTTTTCCGATTTTAGACGTCACTCATCTGAAAATCTTCTGCTGTTTTAAGTCCTTAAATCATCGCCAGACTCATTCTAAGCATTCCTGCCGTCTAAACACAATCACTACAAACTAACTAGCTCACTCGCATTTACCATACCAATATTTATACCTGTATATACCTGTGTAAATGTTTGTGTTTTTTTAAGTTCCAAAACATGAGATACCAAACTTAAGGTACTCAAGAGCGTGTTTAAAGGCTAATACTGTAATGATATTTTTTTAAATGCCTTTAGTGTTTCTAAGACAGTCAAAGTCATGCTGCTTCCTGCTGCTCTTGACAGGTTCCCGAGTGGCATCGAAGTATCGGTCAATTTCAGAGGATGATTTCCCCCACATGGACAACAAAAGAATAATATCAGTCACATTGTGTTATAAACCTACCATGACTCTCCAGAACTTGAGCTTGGCCACTGCTTTCTCTTTTCCTTCCATTTCATTTAGGGATAAAATGGATGCAGACTCAATCTCCTCTTCAGATGTCCCCAAAACAACTTTCCTCAGTCAGCTAGTCTCTCCACAATCGCTCCCTTCAAACGGTAAACACAATTAATATTTCACTGCATTCTCAGAGGTTTCGCTCCTTTAGTGAATCATACTTTTAACTGTGCTTCTATGCCGCTGCTGCTGCTTACATCGTCCATACATCGAGCTCCCGTCACGGCCCCCTTCAGACCTGATTGTGCCCTGTTTTTTACCGTAATAACTTCTTGTCCGCCGCGTTCTCCGTCCCCCGGCGTAATTACGAATTGATTAAGCAGCTCAAAGCGTCATCAGGCAAACCAGAGGTCGACCGGGGCATACGAGATCTTTTTATGCAACGTTTTACCAATATCCGCACACTGTGAATATTCTATTGACTTTTGCTTTTTTAATTTGCTGGAGGAACAAGATAGTATCAGCATGCATGGGTAATTAATAAACTATTGATAAAAATAGTCATGAACCTTTTAGTTCCGGGGCTCAGAGCTGTGCAAATGTGAATAAGAATATGTTTGCCAATTGATAAGAAATCTGAGCATAATACTCTTTATCACGAGGTATCAGAGAAAAAGCTACTTAACTGGATCTAAAGTGCACTATGTAACTTTTCTGGTGGATTGCCAGCGCCACTTTTTGTTCTTTTTTCAGGGACATGTCATTCCTTGGCCTGGAATATTCCACAGTCTGACATTTACATCAGTGATTTGCAAAAAGTACCTTGAAAAACATGCTTTCTTACAGTGAGCAGACTCGCCTCTCCACAGATCTGACCTGTAACTTGGCCTTGGTTTGGTGGCGTTACCTGTTTGTCTCAATGGAAATAGATAGTTTGTGATACTGTGGAACATTCTAGCCCAAGCAGTTTCATCTCCATGGAGACAAGCGTGGTGGTGAACATTTCAAGAAAAAGGTCACAGTGCTTCCCAACCTTTTACTCCCAGCGACCCATATTTTACCGGTTTACGTGGTTAGTGACCCAATCATCCTTCCCCTGCCCTGGAAGCTACTGTCTTTGAAAAAAAATATAATTGTTATTTGTTTTTTTAATAAAGAATTATTAAAATAATTAAGAAGTTAACATAACAATAATGATTATACAATACAATACTTTATATAAGATATTAAACTTCATTCATTCATTCATTCATTTTCTACCGCTTATTCCCGTTAGGGGTCGCGGGTGACTGGAGCCTATCCCAGTGACTTTGGGCCTTAGGCGGGGTACACCCTGGACAGTGGCCACTCATCGCAGCAAACACAGAGAGACAGACAAGGACAGACAACCATTCACTCTCACATTCATTCACTAGGGACAATTTAGAGTTGTCAATTAACCTACACAGTCATGTCTTTGGACGGTGGGAGGAGCCAGAGAACCTGGAGAGAACCCACGGTAACACGGGGAGGACATGCAGACTCCACCCAGAGAGATCGTGTGATGTTAGGGTGGTTCGGAATTCGAGACCACGATGTTGGGGTGGTCTGGGATTCGAACCCACCCCTTTTTGAGAGGCAGCAGCTCTAACCGCTCTGCCACTGTGCACCCAGATATTAAAATTCAATTTCCTAATTAGAATTTACAAAATCTAGTTCCGACCTCTTTTCTAAAGATTCCTGGGGACCCCCTCAGAATTTTGGGGGACCCAAATTTGGGCCCAACTCCCAGGTTGGGAATAAAGGAACATAGTGCACCTTTATAATGATGATGTGAGCACTGCCAAAGCCCTCTCCAGAACATCCAAAGATTCTCAGTAAGGTTCAGATTTGTTGTAGATTAGTTTATACAATCAAACCTTAGATGTTTTCCCTGCCTGATGCCAACTCTTTCCAAACACACTGACATCTTTTCCACGACCGCAGGATTCGTCTTTCCACATGGTTGTTATAGAAAAGTGAAGACAATCATCCGCAGCAATTATCCAATTCGTACCTATTTGTTTAGTTGAATCCAGGCTTCTTTTTTTCCGGCAGTGTAATTGTAATGTCATCGCTTTGTCTGGAATGCTCCACAATATGTCATTAAACGTATTTATCCCGATAAGAATTACTTTTTAGGATGCATTCAACATTCACTTTTGATATTAGTGAGCCAAAACATCCCAAAACTCTGGTCCTGAAAAGGTGGGTCTGTATCCAACGTTTTTGAGTTGTACTTTGGTGAGGTTCGTTGGATGTGTGAACGCAAACAGACCAGAAATTGGGACAAAACCAAACTGTCCTCCTTAAACTGTGTCTAAACATCCCTCCAGACACTGCTGTGTAACTAAAGACGCCACTGTTCTTTACACATCTATTATTCTATCCAATCAGGCGGTTTGTTTAAACGACTTTAAGCAGAGTATTGACCTCCTCGCATCAGCATATTTGTTCGAGAAAAGGATCCCCAGCGCAGTCGATAAAGTTCAGCGGGATGGATGTAGCAATCAAGCTAACATCTGGGCCAAGACAAGATAAGAGCTGGTTAGCCTCGTCACAACAGGAGTCAATGGGACTTACGAGAGATATGGCAACCCAAAGTGCACAGCCCACTTTCTGAAGCTCACTTATTAAAGCTGAATTTGTGGCGCTTGGTAAAACAAAACTAAACATTTTTTGTCAAACTGTGGTAGCCCGGGCCACAAGTCGCTGTAATCTGAAAGGAACAGACATTAAAAAAGCAAAACAGATTCTGAACCAAGATTATGGAATGAAGCTGTAAAAGAAGTTTATTTATGGATTGATCTTGACAAAGAAAACCAAGTTTCAAAAATAATAATGGCATTCAAATAATACATAAAAGCTAACATAATAAGTATGAAAAAGAAAATTTGGTTATTGCAATTAAAAGGGTGAATATCTGTCTTTGTGTGTGTTATTAAATGCAAATATATGGTGTAATAAACCATCAGTGTTAAGTACAAGCTGAAAAAGGAGCAGATAAAATAAGAATGCTCTTCTTTCTGCTCCATTTTCATTCATTTTACTAAGTTTAATATTACATTACTGATGATGTCTTTTTATATAACATGAATGAAGTAAATATATAAATAAAAAATAATAATGTCTAGCACAGTGTTTAAGAAACGTGTGGTACGGTCCTGATCAAAAGTTGAAAAATGATTTTGATCAGCTGCAAAACAAACTATTTCTGCTTAATTGTTGGTTTCACATTTTTAAAAAATGTACTCAAACTTTTTGTTTTGTCTCACTCCCATTTCTTGTTGCATAGTGAAGCTCTACTTGGACTCTTGTTAAGATGGACGTTGCAAAATTAATTGAATTGATAGAATTCCATTGGGGCTGATTGGTGCCACATTGTTTCTACAAGAAGCAGTGAGTGGGAGTCTTTGCTTTGCCTTTTTATACACTCAAAATGGTGAATAATTATTGCACAAAAGTTGACGCTTTAATAGGCTTTAGTCCCTTCTTATTCCCAAAAAACATGGAAACGTTTCTGACACTTAAAGGCCATGTTTCAAGTCCATTATGGATGATTTGAATGCTAATCACAAATGCTAATCACTGATTAACATTTTATGCAAAACTTGCTGCAACAACCTCAAATTGGCGTTTTAAAATGCATGTATGTTAATGTTGGCGCTGATCACTAATGGTAAAAATCCACACAAAACGGCGCACACACAGCAGTGTTTGCTAATGGGACTCTGGTGGTTGAGTGGTTTTCAGTCGTCAAAACAGCCCTGGTTTATCATAGTTTGTGATTTTTTTGAGGCTAACGCTAACTCCCCCACTGAAAATGCATTGGAGCTAATGCATTGAACTGTACCAGCTTATAGAATGTAGGCGTTCTGTTTGCAAACACTGAAACGGTCTGTTGGATAATCGTCTTAAGAACAAAAACAACAAATTACAACATCAACAACTCATGATGTCCAATGTTTTAGAAATACATTTGCATTCTTCTTCTTATTATTATTATTTTTTTCGTTGTATTTTTTTTTTTACTGTTGTTTGTTTTGTATGTGTTGTTTTACTCATTGGATCTGTTTTGTCTGTCTTATTTTGTTTTATGTGCTAGGGATAAACTCATGAATTTATTTTAATTTTTTAACTTTAAACCAGAACTAAGTAACTTCAGCAGCAGAGCTCCCCCTGCAGGTCTCTTGTGAAATAAACTACCAATAAAAAACAGCAACAGCGTTTATAATTTTTTCCTTTTCTTTTGATTGAAATAAGGATGTTAATGCACTTACAAAACATTTAATGTCGCCACATATAAAAAAGAGAGCCATGGTTTCTCAGGAGAGTTGTCTTCGGGTCAACGTCAGGAAAGTTGCAGCTGGTTTTCCGCTCAGAGACAGCAGGGGGCGACGGCAGAGGCTTCAAACATCCCGAAGATACATTTACAACCACCACACGGACTTACAAAGACGTTTAACAAGGTAAAATTGTCCTACTTTAAAAGAAAAAGTCTACACACACACACTTTAACTGAGGCCATTTGAACACTGACATGATTAGAACAAGTCCAAGCTTTTTAGATGTGAATGTGCTGATGAAGACCAGTCACAGGAGGACTTCGGAGATACACTAAACACGCTTGGTTACTAAAATGTGGGTGAATAGATTAAAACATAACTCGTGTTTGTTGTTGAAAAGGATTTAACATTTAAAACACGGTTGAAAGCATGTTTTGTGTGCTTTATACAGGCTGTTAAATTCAGATTCCCACTTTCACCGCGTATCCTCCTTGATGTCTATATGTTCCCTTTCTCTGTGGACACTGG
Organism: Rhinogobius similis; assembly: GCA_019453435.1. Classification (NCBI taxonomy): domain Eukaryota; kingdom Metazoa; phylum Chordata; class Actinopteri; order Gobiiformes; family Gobiidae; genus Rhinogobius; species Rhinogobius similis. Next base: position 12,965,283 of record CM033620.1, on the reverse strand, counting down.
AACAATGTCACTCAAGCGCACAGATTGATTCGTCACCTGTCGGAGCTCTTTTAGTCGGCTCGTGCCCTGGGGAGCTCCACAAAGCAGAACATAATGGAGTAGGAATTAGAAACACAGACAGCTACAGCGGAGTGTCCACAGGAGAAGCACTGAATCACCGTCTGTCCGTCAAACGCCTGTTCAGCTGCGCCGTCTCGTCCTTTCACACGAACACGAATGAACAGGGTTTCTCAATCAGACGAAAGAACTATGTATATTTATGGTGATAGATTGGGAAACTATGCGCGCTGAAGGAAAGATGAGCTGAATTCTAGTATTGATCATGATTTTTAACTTTTAAAACACTGATTAATGCCTGTAGGGTAAACTTTCAAAGATCTGTGGAAGACCAGGCAACCAAAACACTTACAAACTTTTTGTTCTTTAGTTGCTCTGGTCTTCTACAAGTGTTTGATATTCGACCCGCCAGACAAATATCAGAAATTTTCAAGTTAAAAAGAATTCCTCTCCAAAGAACACCAGGGATGTCAGCCTTTAGTTGTTTTGTTGATTAAAGCCGGGATGCACAACTTTTTTTCATAAAGTACATGTTGTTTTCCTCCCCAGAAAGTGTTTTGTAAAAGCAGAACATTTTCTTTAAAGATAAATCTGTCCTCTACACATTGTCTTCATCAAATAGAGCATTCTGAACTGTCGTCACTGATTAGGTAGCCAGCACTGAAGTGACATGTGGCATAGTGTGCACAGCTACAGCGTCCGCTCGGCTCCTAAAGGTCGTTATTTTGCTTGAAACTCATCTTGGCTGCGTCTGTGAAGAGCGACTGAGCATTTACAACGGAAAACATGAGACTGGTCCAGGTTTACTGACTTTTCATTGGTTAAATAGCATTATGTGATCGACCAAAACAGAAAGTTGCGGTGCTAGCTTTGATGTTAAAGGACACATATTCTGCTACAGTGACATTTTTGAGTTTTTAACCCTGTTCTAACAAATACACCAGGAGTTGCATTTAGCTGTATTCACACTGTTTTGAGGAATGTTGGATTGAATATTCTCTCCTCTCCGACCGTCAAAAACACTTCCTGTTGAACTCCCTTGATCCGTGGTGTTTTTGTCACTTATACGAGAATCTTTAGTTTTTTTAGTCATTAAATCATCGCCAGACGCATTCTGAGATAAGCACGACTGCTAATCCATCATACATAGCGACTCTTAAAGTGATAAAATAAGTAAATGTGTATAATGCTAGGCGTCACCTGCTGGCTGGATGCACTCAGTAAGTGTCATTTCAGACAGCAGACTAATTCATTAATTTAGTCCTTACGAAACTTTTTTTGTTTCAGAACATGAGATGACAATTTTAAGACACTCAAGAGCATGTTTAACAGGTAAGTACAATATGAAAAATGCATCATATTTTTTCTCCCTCAGGATTGTGGTAAAAGGTGAATGAAGTTGGACATATTTCCTGTGGATTTTATCAGAGGAAACCTGTGTCATTTGGAGCTGTGTCCAAACAGATGGACGTCAGACACAGAGGAAAGAAGAGGAGGAGGGGATGAACAGTGAGTGCAGTGATTTATGTTTGATGCACTTCAGCTTTGGTTGTAAGCGCAAAAGTGGTGTACATCATTTCATCCTTTGCCAGAAATGTCACTATGTACCTTGCTTTTATCTTTGTTTGTGCATCTCCTTGTTTGAAAAGACGAAAGGAAGGAAGGTTTTATGCCAGATGATGTTTCCAGTGTCTCCTCTGCAGTGTCAGTAAACTGTAAACTGTACTTGTAGCATATAGGTTGCTAAATAGATTTGCAATTATCAGTAAGTACTGAGTAAGCACAAAGGAAATAGCAATCAATTTTATGCAATGTTATAGCAGTGTAATAACATTTGACAATCAATGGACTAGTATCAGAAGTGTAGGTACTTGCTTGCTTTTGATGGTACCATGTGTTAATTGTGGACAGACAACAATAAACAATACAGTTACTGCATGAATTCAGTGAGGTAGAAACTCCAATGTTTACAATACGTTTAGATATCAAAAGGACAAACATATTTATAATGTTGTTTCGATATCAAAAGGATGATTATATGATGTCCAAGATAGATCTGGATCGTACAGATCAATGAAAGGTTGCACGCTCAGTTCAAAAACAGTTCATTGACACGAATGTCCAGAGGGAGGTGTCCGTGAAGAGTGAGCGAGGGAATTGAGCGATGGTCGGAGTGCAGTGAGTACGTGAGAGTGCGAGAGTTGATGTAAAGGCCACTGGAGCCTCCTTCCAGCCCGAACAGAATGTTGAGTTGAGCTGTGGTTCTTTGTGATTCTTTTGGGCTAGAAGCCGGTCTGTCTCGCCACCAGAAATAGAACCTTTCCAAAATTTCTATCGACGCACGGCTCTTTTACACGACGCGCGGGCAATGGCAGTCGGCTCCAGCAGCAAACGTTCGGGTGTTCGTCCCTTGCGTGCACAGGTAGCTTCCACGTAGCGCAAAATATAGGTAGCTAATTGGTCAACCCATGTCACGTGACCGAAGGCATGCACGGCACACAACACAGGAGCAAGAGAATACAAAGAACACGGTTTTGATATGACACCCACGTTATGTTTTTTAATCCACACGTTTGAAAGGCTGCTGCTTAGGTCTAATTGTGTCTTTTTGTGGTCCACACCTTTTGATTCAGATTCAAGTCCAGTCGTAATAGCTGCTACGAGAGACTGACTTCAGCTAGAGATACTGACCAGACACGACTGAAAATCAAAAGAAAATTGGGTTGAAAATACAGCTGTGAATGCGGCTTACTTGCCACCCAGTCAGTCAAGCAAACACTAACAATGTGGAATCGGTGAGAATGGTCTATAGTTAAACATCTTATTTCTTCGAACTTGTAAGAAAGCGCCGTGTAAGTTGCTGAATAACACTTTTGGGCTGACAGCTGATTGGCCAAGCAGGGATAATACCACTTCACTTTTGTGTCTGAAAAAGATGTTCTAAACCTGTGCAAACGGTCCAAAAATCCACTGAAAGCTATCAATGTGCCAAAGGGTTTGTGAGAGAATATTTCAGAAAGGTTAAAATACCTACTTCCTTCGTTCAAGGTTTGTAAAATAGGCTCTCCAACTTTAATCGGTTTGATTATACGGAGCAACAGCAAAAATAAGAAAGCATGGAGAGACCTGTGCAAGATTTTGGACTTTGGATTTTTTCGTTTTTTGGATTTTGAACTTTAATCTTCCATCCTTTTCACTTCTCTGTATAATTAGTTGTTTCGGAATGAAAAATACCTAATTGAGATTTTTCTGACCAGTTTGTGCTTTGTAATTAGATTTGCAATTTATGTTTTAAAAATGGGGTTTTGTTCAAAGTTCACATTTTAAATACAACCAGGAGAATTGACAAAAAAGACTGAATTATGAACTGACAAACTGATAAAAGCCTAACATCTTTTTGTCACGTTTCCTTCACTGTTTTTTGGTCACTTTTTCTCACTTTTAGTCACATTTTTCTCACTTATAGCTGTGTGTTTGTCTTTAATACAGTGGTGGAAGAAGTATTTTGTTACGTAAAAGTACAGATACATGTGCAAAGAATTACAAAAAATGTAAACGTTGAAGTACCTGTTTGAAAATGTACTTTAAGAGTAAAAACTAAAAGTATTTCATGCAGTTTTACGTATTAAATGTTGTAATTTTGGCAAAAAATGTAGTTTAATTTAGGTCAACAAAGCTCTATTCGAATTAATTTCTTAATTTTTGTAGACAATTTTAAGTATATATATTTTTTTGCTCGTTTTTGAGCTTGAACTCAAAACCTTGAGGCAGAACGTCACCATCAACGAGCTCAGAATAATCCTCAAACAAAATGAAAAGTACTTTCTACTTTTCAGTCCAGTTAAAAAATGTAGTAGAGTAAAAAGTACAGATACTTGGTCTTAAATGTAATGAAGTAAAAGTAAAAAGTATCCACTGTAAAGACAACAAGTAAAGTACAGATACCTAAAAATTTGACTTTAGTACAGTACTTTTCTTTTGTACTTTGTTACTTTCTACCACTGCTTTAATAGACGTGTTTTTCTCACTTTTAGTTGTGTTTTTGTCTCGTATTTTTGTTACTTTTATATGCATTTTTGACACTATTTCATGTTTTTAGTCATGTTTTTGTTGCGTTTTCGTCATTTATTTCAGAACATGTTTTAACAAATATAATCTACAGAGTTTGCAGTTTTTATGCAGAGTAAAAAAATATATTTTGTTGTTGTTGGGAGGAATTATTGCACTTTGTGATTTGCGAATTGCGTACATTCAAATAGCAATTTCGATTTGATTTTGATTAATTGTGCAACCTTAAATTCTTGTGTGGTTGTGGTCCTGTGAGTGCAGTTTGGGTCAGATCAAACTATGGAAGATTATGAAAAGTTTCGAGAGCATTTCTCAGTTTTATGCCTCAGTCCCTTGTACTTGTCTAATCGATGCACGGGGCACGTCTTCTGTTCCTGTGTCAAAGCAGATAATGAAGTGAGTTTGACAGACTTTGCTGCAGAGCTCACGGTGTATTGTTGAAGCTAATGCCACGAAGGGAGAAGGCGAGAGCGAGAGAGCGTGGGCGGCCGGGGCGTTACTCAAAGCCTTAATGTACCCCTTTAAAATGGCCTATAGCTGCATGTTTCTGTCAACGCCGTCTGCAAAGCTGTAATAAACCTCCAGCAGAGAAGCTTTCAAGTCGATCAAGCATAAACGCTGCTCTCCACAGGTCTGGATGTATGCGGGGAATAAGAGCCCACTCATACATGTCAGAAAAGAACACGTATAAGGCAAAACTGACTTTTTTTTAAAGGTTTTATCATGCTATAGCAGTGTTCCCTCATCAAAAACAACAGGAGTTTTATTTGGCGTCATTCACTCTTGTTTCATTCATCCTTTTTAATGAGATCCTCTCCCTCTGAGCCTCACGAAACACTCTGCTTCAAAGTTTTTGCCATCACAGGTAGATTCCCAAAGGTCTCTTGTGTTGTTGTTTTTTGTTTTTGTGTGTGAACTTTGATCACTGACAGTGGCAATAAATCTGATTCTCATTCATGAACTGAAACATTTTGACTAGTTAAGATTAGTTACATTTATTGGATGGAATCAGATTATTTTACTTGTTTCAATACATTGCTTCTTACTTCAAGCCAAATTAACTCCCAGCGGTTATTTTACTAACTCCATTGGCTCATTCATTGTCTTATTTAATGTTAAACTATGAGATTTAATTGCTTTTGTGCTGCAGAATATTTCACGAGGGTCAAAACTACTCAAATATAGATAAAAATGATAAAGCTTAAACAAGGCTAGATATAATTTTTTTTGTTGTGCATAATTTTTGTCGTCAAATCACGTTCATTACCACTGTGTGCTTACATTATCATGTTGCGATAATTTATTTTATTGTTTATATCTCCGTGGTAATTCTGTCAACTACCAGTGGATGGAGTGCTAACTCTTACTTTGACGAGGGAACGCCTGACTTATAGACATGTATTGTTTTAAGTTTTTAAACATGAGATGCCAAAGTATTGGTAGAAGATCATGTTCAAGGTCAGTAAAAATAACTGTCCTTTAAAGAGGCTGTACCTGATTTTTATTGTTGTGAGACAATAAAAACAAAACTGGTCCATGTTCCCGATTTTTTGCAAGCAACAAAGTAAAATCTGTTTTGCCCCAGCACATACACATGTAGAGTATATTATAAAAGCATCTATTCAGGTGAAAATGAGAACACAGCGCTTTCTCTGCGTTTGATCCTATGCTAATGTTTAGCTTTAAATATTTTTAATGATGGCACTGCACTGGGCAAGTGAGAGATACATTTGACTGATCTAAAGACTTTTACATGATCTAGTTGTTTTTCACATTTCAAAACAGTGATAATCAGGTACAGGGGCTTTAAAGCTATCTGAACAGAGTAGAAACAGGGCCGTTTATCCTGCGGGGGGTCCTTATGTAAAACACTTGGGCCCCTGATAGTAGAGACACCCTTTGAATTAAATATACATGATAAGGCACTGTGTAGTTTGCTGGTGGAGGGTATGAAACATTCTAACATTCATTGTCCTGGAAACAAGCAGCAAACCAAGTACCTCTGGGCAATAAAAAGGTCTTTATCTCAGAATCAGAAACGGTTTATTGCCATTGTCTGTGATCAAAATTCACAAACATAAGAACTTGCTTCGGCATAAGGTGCAACATAAAACAATGAATAAAATATAATAAAATATATAAAAGAGGCATGCATAAAATTAAGAATAAAATACACTAAGATAGACCAAGACTATATACAGAAATGTACAGTTGGCAGACAGTGCAAATGTGGCAGTGCAAATAGACAGTTCTTATATAATATATTGTTAAAGTGGCAGGTGTTATAAAGTGTTCAGTCCAACGGCAGAGGGAAAGAAACTGTTCTTGTGGAGGGAGGTTCTGGTCCAGAAGCCTCCTGCCCGAGGGGAGGGGCTCAAATCTGGATAAAAATAGAAAGACGAGTTTATATCATAAAGTTTATATCCAGGCAAAGCAGAAAAAAATTAATGATAAAATCAGGTGACAGACCCTCAACTAGAAAACTTACATAGTGCACCTTTAAGTATTTAATATCTGACAAAACAAATGACTAAATTGCTTCTCAGATAAGGGCTAAACAGTCTAGTATGGGGCCCCCTAGTGGCTGCGTCTAGACGGTTCAGAGCTAAAACCGGCTCTGATTATGGATGAACTTATCTTTATGCATACATATACTAAAGTCATGTTCTCATTAAGAGTAATATAACGTCTTCCTCCAATCTTTTAATGGTATAACCTTGTCAGAAAAACCGGCGCTGCCTTGAAGACACCAGATTGCTCTCAATTAACACATGAAATTGGTCTTTTCCATGATAAAAGCGGTGGATGGCCATATTTCCTGCTGCAGGCAAACAGCGAGGACAAGATTAAACGCAGCTCTGCCGACTTCTGACAGTTTAAAAGTCTCTGCCCGTTTTAAATGGTCCTCTGATTTGTTTTCTTTATGTTTGGGTTAATGAAAGTTTCTCCATTTCGAGCTTTGCCATCACTGGCTTTATGAAAAATATTGTAAGAAGAAATTCTGTTTATTCTGTTTTAGAAGTTTAGATTTGCTGAAAGTGAATACATTTTTGAAACCTTTGAGTGAATGTTAAAGGAGACATATTAAGCTTTTTCCCCTTATTTTTAGCGTTAAACTACAACATAAGCAGATCGCCATTTTACGTTTTATTCATTGTATTCATTCTTTTTTTTTTCATTTCATTCATTTTCTACTGTTTATTCCCGTTAGGGGTCGCGGGTGACTGGAGCCTATCCCAGTGACTTTGGGCCTTGGGCGGGGTACACCCTGGACAGTGGCCAACTCGTCGCAGCAAACACAGAGACAGAGACAAGGACAGACAACCATTCAGTCTCACATTCATTCACTATGGGCAATTTAGAGTTCTCAATTAACCTAAACACAGTCATGTCTTTGGACGGTGGGAGGAGCCGGAGAACCTGGAGAGAACCCACGGTAACACGAGGAGGACATGCAGACTCCACCCAGAGAGATCGTGTGATGTTGGGGTGGTTCAGGATTCAAACCCACGATCTCCTTATTGAGAGGCAGAAGCTCTAGCCGCTCTGCCACCGTGCACCCTTATTCATTGTAAATAATGCAATATTGATTGAAAACCACTTTATAATAAAAATGGGATAATTGATTTCCTGTTCAAAACTGCAGAACTGACATATATTCATATTGACTTTTCACTAAAGCAAGCAGTAGACTGTCATTTACCTATTTTTATAGAATGGAAACAAAACAAAACTTTTTTTAACTCTACGGGTCACTCGGGGCACTCATTTTTCATATAATCTCCACTAAGTACAGGAATGTAGGCGGGGATAGGGGGGAGGTGAAAACAGGAATTTTCCAAACACACGAGCCTCAGTTGCAGGACATCACAGGATTGACTCAAATATCCATAAATCAATAAAAATACAACTTTGAGTAACATAATGATGAGGAAACAAAACAAAAAAGTTATTTTTGCATAATATTTTCCCTTGAAAACAAATGGCAAGGCAAGTTTATTAGTAGAGCACAATTCATACTCAAGGCAATTCAAAGTGCTTTACATAAGTGACAGAATAAAACTGCATTAAAATCACAAAACAGCTTTCATTCTTGTTCCCGTTAGGGGTCGCGGGTACAAAACAGTTTAAGACATACAAAATCATTATAAAAATACTTTAAAGGAGAATATTGCAGATAAAATCTTTCAGTAGAATGCACAGCTAAACAGAACTGTTTTAAAGGACACACATTCTGCTACAGTGACTTTTTTGAGCTTCAAGCCCTGTTCTAACAATGGTCCATCATCAAAAACACACCGGAAGTAGCATTCTGTTGCATTCACGCTGTTTTGAGGAATGTTTATCAGAAAATCCTCTCCTTCCAAGCGTCAAACACACGTCAAGCGTACTCCTTCTATCTGGGACATATTTTCGGATCATCAACGTCACTTATCAGAGAATCTTCTGCCGTTTTCAGTCCTTAAATCATCGCTAAACTTGTTCTGAGCATGTCTGCCTCTAAACATGATAACTGCTACTGCTAACCGCATCCTAAGTTTGCGCTGAAGTTAATGAGATTGTATATTGTGCTGGCGCCATCTGCTGGCTGGATGCACTCAGTGGGCCAAGTTTAGCCCCTGGCGGTAGCGCGGCGCTGGGGTTAATGATGACATTTGGCGCCACTGCAAATGGTGACGTCGTGGGGCGTGGAGCTCTAAACAAGAGGCGTGATCAGGCCAAAATATGAAGTGGAGTGAGGCAAATGTAGGGCATAGTGTCATGCATTCTGTGAATGGCCAGAATCGTAACAAATCAACTTCAAAACTAATGCAGTTACAAACATAACACGGGAAACATTTCCTGTAGTCGTATTATTATCCTCATATGGACCAAGCAATAATCAAGCTTAATTGGCATAAATAACCAAATCGATACATCACAGAAGAATGAATATGGTCCAATTAAGACAGTCTGCCTTAAACAGCTTTAGCTGAGTTTCCATTGCGCTTTTGCGCAAAACTGTATCGGTCTGTCTCAAATGTCGAAACATCACGTTGAGCCTGTTTCCATTAAATTATGAATCGATCGGCGTGAGACTTAAACATCTCAGTCCCGAATCCCGCTCGTGTCCAGTGGAAACAACGCATACACAGAGCAGTGCGCCTCGTGTTTGTGTGCGTCTGTGTGAGCGACTGTGTGAGCGCTCGCTGAGTGATGAACAGGCTGAACTAACTTTATGAATGAATGGTGTGTGGTATTATAGGCCAATTCAAGTGACACAAATGAGGCCTTATTATACAGCACAGCTCATATCTGAGTGTGTGACAATATACAAAAAAAACAAAAAAAACTTTGGGACTCTTTTTAGGATTATTAATCGCAGTACAGAATTTATGGCAGCTGAACTGGAGGGTTTGTTAATCTGTTTACTGTGGCAAACAGGACACGTGAGTTGTTACAACAATTTCCAATTTTTAAGAAAAAAAAAACCTTCCCTTGTTTTACATGAGGTTGCACATGTTTCTCTATAAATCTCTTTTTGAATCTGCAGCTTTGACTTGCGCCATTTTCTCTCTGCCCTGCGACACTCCACTTTCTGCTTATCTAATATATGTGTGTTCTCAGGAGACTGAAAAGTATTTTTAAATTTAAATGGACGTCTAACAGGGCAGCAGAACTCTGGAGACGTAGACTGCTTTTAGCCTATTTCTGGCAACTGATAATTTTCACTCTTGAGGCGAAGGCTGAGTTGAAGCCGTGCCAATCCAGGGACAGCATGGAATGGAATTCAAAATCAATTTTAACATCAGATTTGCGTGAATGAAGCTAGAAGCAACTCCAGGTGTGTTTTTGATGTCAATGTTCGAACAGGGTTAAAAGCTCAAAAAAGTAAATTTTGCATTATTTGTTTCCTTGAAGTAAAGAAGGCCAGTGGTGCCTTTTAGGCGACAGCATGTGGTGTGTGTTTACCTGTTCAGAGGCTCGGGGCCAGACTTGGGAGTCTGGAGGTGATGCATCCCACATGGGCAGTGGTACAGCTGAGCTCCAGGATGATCCCATTGTCAAGCCAGGCCAGAACAACAACCCGAAAACGAGCTCTTCCTGCAGTGTAAGATGCCTGCTGCCTTTGGGCTTCCTATTGAAGGAGGAATATTGTTTTTGTCTTACCTTAAAGGGGCCCTAACCAATTTTTACTGTTGTGGAACAGGATAAACAGAACTAGTACATGTTCCAAATTTTTAGCATGTAATTAAGTTCAATAAGTGTTGTCCCTGTACTGATATGCTATAAAAACATCTGTTCAGGTGAAAATGAGACTCTGCATGTAGTGTTTTATTCAACAAGACAACCAGGAAATGTGCTGTTAGCATGCTAATATTTGTTAACTTTACCTATGAAGGTACGTGATGCTCTGGGCTCAGAGACTCATGAAAAGTTCTCATAAATCCATGGAGGCGAATATTTAGGATTCTGGGACTGCATTAGGAAGATGAGAGATACATGTGACTGATGTAAAGACATCAACTAGTTCTGTTTTTCACGTTTCAAAATAGTAAAAATCAGATGCAGGGCCTTTAAGTACCAGATTCTGCTCGATGAGAGTGTGGACCTGGATGTAGCACATTTTAGTTAGGCATCTTAGCTTTTATTTTATTCAGTGACTGGTGTTTTATCTTTTTCTAGTATTGTTTTTATTTAATACATTTTATCCTTCTTCTTCTTATTTATTTATTAACCTTTGATTAAGAACCCACTGAGATCAAGACCTCTTTTCCAGGATGAACTGAGCCAGACCTGAACACAGTTTAAAACATTTACACTCTAAACAAGAGACACAGTATAAAAGATTAAAAACAGAACTACATTTGGAAGCGCAGACAATTTTCATAAGATTTACGCTCTCTGTTTTTTAAAATGGAGCGAGAAACCTTCACTGACGTTTGTAGCTCTTAGTTTTAGTTTCATTGCTATCATTTTAACTCCACAGATCTGTTTAATGCCACACTGTGGGGCATTCCAGACAAAACAATAAAATTTAGGAAAGAAATAAGTAGACGCCTGTTGTGGATATTTATTTTCACAGTGCAACAAACACAGAGAGATTGTTCTAAACCGAGGAGCGATGTCGTTGCCACGGGCGATGTGTGACAAAAACTCTGTAATCAGCTCCATTTGAATCATGAATTACCCGAAAGTCGACTCTCGCAGAATGTAACGCTCGTCTCCACAGCCGCGGGTTTCCATTTCAGTAACAAGATGGGATTATTAGCTCTTTACTATTTGTGAGAAAATGACTTGTCTGTCGGCGAAAATAATCACGAAGCACAAACAACATCCGTTTATTGTGTTCAATCGACTCAGTACGTGTTCAGATAATACAGTATTTTGTAAGCAGATTATTTGCTAAGAGCTTAGTTCTAATTCGTCAAAACACGGCTTCAGAAATAACACACGATGCTAAATTATTCTTTTAGCCATGGTGTAATGTTTACTCATCGAAATGGCTTTGGTTGATTCTCCTTTCAGTCTGTTTCGCTCTTCAAAGCTCAAAGCACTTCAAAATGTTCTTCCTTGTGACATCATTAGGTGAAACTTGATTGTAGAAATAGCATGTGTTTCAATCTAATAATCACACATAAACAATCACATGCTCGCGTCATTTTATTTAATTCTGTCAAACATGGAAGCAAGTGCCAGGCAGGACGTCATTTTGATCCAGTCAGTGCACTTGTTGGTTCTGTCACATTCATTTGATCAGGAGAGCAAATGAAAAATAATCATTTTGTTGTTTGTGGACAGCACAGACACATTTGTTGTTGTTTGTTCATCACATTTGCCGATGAGTGATAACTACCAACTCGCAAAAGTCCATTTGGTCTTCGAATTTAATATGAATCGAACTTTCTTCTTCACAGACCAGCGCAGTGTTATAAAGCAGCAGCAGTATAAAGATTCAAGCTCCCCATAACATGTTACACACACACATTACAGAAATAATACGACAGTGTCAATACCCAAACTGTGCGATTAATAAGGGAAAACAAGAAGTGAGGGAGAAAAACAGTAAAAAGACAGTGGAAAAAAAGAAAGAACTAAACAGAAAGGAACAGTGAAACTCCCATATATTTAAGGAATAAAAGACAAAAGCCAACGAGCAATGAAAAAACATAATATCAACACTCTACTGAAGCCATATCAAAAGGAAAGACAAATGGTAGTCCACCCAAAGACATCCAACAGATCAGTGTGTGGATGCAAAACAAGTTGAACTCAGACAAGACAGAAGTTATTGTCTTTGGTCCACAGAAACAAAGAGAAAGAGTTATTGATTACCTCCAGTCTCTTTCTGTAAAACCCTCAGATCAAGTGAGAAACTTGGGAGTACTTTTAGACCCAGATTTGAACTTCGACAGCCACATAAAATCAATAACATCAGCAGTGTTTTACCATTTTAATAAAATTGCCAGTATCAAAAATATAGTGTCTAAATGGATTTGGAGAGGCTTACTCATGCATTTGTTTCTAATAGAATAGATCACTGTGTCACCTGCTCACTGGCCTCTCCAAATGAGCTGTGAAACAGTGGAGAACGCTGCTGCTCAAGTCCTAACTGGTACCAGGAAGTACGATCACGTTAGTCCTGTCCTCAGGTCTCTGCACTGGCTTCCTGTGGCTCAGGGAATAGATTTTAGTAGTAGCTCTGCTTGTGCACAAATCTCTTCATGGCCAGGCACCAAAATATATCTCGGACATGTTGGTAACCTTCGTGGGTTCTGAGAACCTCAGGGACCGGCCTCCTGCTGGTTCCCAGGTTCTGGACTAAACATGGGGAAGCAGCATGTCAACATTAGGCTGCGACGCTCTGGAATAGCCGTCCTGAGGTTGTGAGAGGGGCCCCTACTTTAACAATGTTAAAATCCAGGCTAAAACCATGTTTTTTTAGCTGTGCATATGACTGAAGGAATTTTATTTGCATTTTACTCTCTTTAATATATTTTAATATGACTATTTATGTTTTTACTTCTTTGCATTATTAAGTATTTTCTATTTTGGGTTTATCTGTTAATACTTGTGAAGTGCTCTGAATTACATTTTGTATGAATGGTGCTATACAAATAAAATTTGATTGATTGATCGATCGATCGATTGATCAATGATTATGATCAATGATCAATGATTATGGAGTGGGATAAAGCAGAAATAATTGGGAGGATAATAAAATCAGATTTTGGACCAAGGAGGCCATTGAGATCCGGAAACGCACTCATAGGACAGTTAACAGAGACGAGGGACCTATCAGCTCTCAAGGAGCTGTGCTAGAGAAGTCAGACTGCAGATGGCGCTATTCTCTGTCTAATCTAGGTAGGAGAATGGCCAATTACCTGTGTAAATCAGATGCCATGACACGTCACAGTAACATCACATGACTCAGAGTACGTTTTAAACATGTCAAGGTTTGAAACAAACAAAACACCGCACTGGTCTGAGAAAAAGAAAGTTCGATTCACGGTAACTATTAATACTACGTTCACTTACTGTTGGATTCATGTCACTTGGTGAAACAAAACATACATTTCTTTGTCAAGCTGTTGAGGCCCGCTGTATTTATGGTGCGTTCAAGACGAGAATAATGTTAGATTTAAGAAATGTTTATCACGCGGTTGTCAGCATGTACAGTCAGGTAATTTAGGCCTGAATGGTAACAATCTACACAAAACACTTCCGCTACAGGTACACTTTTCTAACTCTGCTCTTAATTACAAAACATTGTCATTTTGTGTTTTGGTTCTGGAGCTGATAATCCTACAGAGCTTCCAGGGTTTGTAAACAAAACACTGCGTTCCATTAGCCCGGTACCAACCCAGGAGTTAGTGTACTCTACATTTGAGGAACACATATTTTGCATAATTAGCATTGTTATTCACTTTTAAACATGCGCTGAGGTAGTTTTACGATGGCATCTTCAAGGACTTAAAATAGTACACATTATATTCCATCAGTCAGGTGTTACGGCCCAGCTCACAGACCACAACAAAAACAAACACAACATAAAACTAACTGCCCGGTTCCATTGACTTCTCTGTGATGCTGGAGCATGGACAGAATGCAGAACATCACTGGACTGCACCAAACAGTCAAAGGTGCTGGCAAAGGAGTTTCCTTATCAGGATTTGGTGTAAACACACAATCTACTGGTCTACGTCCCCCGAAATGCTAGTCTACGCACACAGTTGTATTGAATGGCACTTGATGACAAAAAATCTCAAAGCGAATCTGGTGATGATTTATGAAAAGTCTGTATGACAGGTTAGACGTCAAACCTCGCTAAAACCTAGTGATAATCATTATATTTTAAGATTTGACTAAACATTTTGCCTATTTGACCCAGTTTGACAGTTTTTGTAGTGTTAAAAATGTTACTTCCTGGTTGAACATGGGCCGCAAATTCCACAACTGTTACCTAGCAATAATTTTGAAAACAAAGGCCAGAATCCAAATAAATGACACCATAGTTATGATTTCACAAATGATAGTCCTTGATGACAACTTTATTTTCTTGAATGACCATTTAAACTATCAAAACATTGAGTCAGTTGTGTCTAAATCTTCTCTGTATTTTCAATGGTGCGTTGCTTTTTGATGACGTCACAGATGGATTCTATTTTTAGAACTCATCACTTCTTCCTGTAATTTTAAACTTTTATTTTTCATAATGTCTTCACAACTTCATGCAATTTCGCAAATATAATTCACACAGACATGTCCTAAATAATTGCTACAGGTCATCAAACAACAACAACAACAACAACAACAAGTCATGATAAGAACATTTTTGAGAACCTGCCATATAGATTTTCCTCCAGTGTGCCGGGGAACACTAGTGCGCCTTGAGGTTTTGTCAGGTGTGCCTTGAGAAAATGTCCAGTTGAAATTCACAAATATGGATTTAATGAACTAATTTACCTTTTTGGAGTGTCCTGAGTAACATTTGCACCAAATAAACAACGCAAAATCATCACTATTACCAAATTTAAAGAACTAGACAGTGCCAAGGACATTATTTACCTCATTATACACAATATTTTTAACTAAATGGTCTGATTTGGTAGTGTGTTAGTGGTAGGTGGCGCGCCGTGGTAGCTTTGAAACCCAAAACGTGCGACACAACTCAAAAAAGGTTGAAAAACACTGGAGTAAACAACACAGGAGACCTCCAGATTGCTTCGTACGATGTCACAATTGAAATGGAATGTTTTTGTGAGGCTCAGAGGGAGAGGACCTTGTAAACAGTATTAATTAAACAAGAATGAATGAAGTAGAATTCCAGGTGCGTTTTTGAATAAATTCATAGTATGAGCACAAGTGATTATTTGTTTTTTCAAGCAAGTTTACTGTATGAAACACAAAATGTCCAATGCCTCCAGCTTTTCAGCACCGTCCAGCAAAAAACTATTTATACAACACTCCTTTCAGCAAACATCTCATTACAGACTTGTCGATTTCTGACAATTCCCTAAATACCTCGTGCATTACATAACACCGCTTTCAGATACTCCGCCAGGGAAACTTTAGCTGCTGAAGTGCAGACCCAGCCTCGTCCCTCACAGCAAAAGATGAAGGATTGGACTTCATTTCAAACCTTCAAACCAATCACAATCCTAGCTGTGCGGTTTTATGTTTTCCCCCTCTCGCCCCAGCAGACCTTCATCCGGCTCAAACTACTGTTCCTACACACATACATAGATTTTTCTCGTGTTCCCACCCGCGCTCTCATCTTCTCTGTTGCTTGCATTTGACTTGATAAATAAATCTGTGCAGAGGTTTCTCCCGAGGACCACAAAATCCATAAAACTCACTCTATCTCTCTACCCAGTTTTTAAAAAATCTACCAGACAAACACACAAGAGCAGACACAAGATGGGAAAATATATGTAATAGGTCATAGGTATTTGCAAATAAAGCAATTATTAAAGAGAACATAATAAAAATTGACTTTTGAGGACTTTAAACCACATTATCCATACACTGCTCAGACCTGCTTTTCCTAAAACCGACTAAAATGAGCCTCATTTCAAACTGAAGCTGTTTCTGAACCCTTTGGAGCTCAAACTATTGTCTGGACTCTTTGTGAAGCTGAGACTCTGTAGTTTTGTGTCTGATTTACTCTGATTACACTTGAAACAAGCTCTGCTCAGAGGAATATCAGTCCGCCTACATTTTCTTTGTTAAATCTATGAAGAAGTGAAGCTGGTGTCTTTAGACATTGTCTGATTGACACTTTTGGCTTTTGTTGGTTTTGACAATTCCTCTTTCAAAGCTGAAACTAATAAAAAAAAAAAAATGTTTTAGGGACTTGTAAAAAAGTCCCGGCGGAATCCATTTAAAAGTCCTATTACATTTTTGGGAATTCTAGTGTCATTTTTTAATTTGTGGTTTTGGAGTGTGGTTTTGGAGTAGAAACTGACTCTAATTCATCCCAGAATGTTTGATTTGACTGAAAATAAGTGCGTTACAGCTTTCTTTTCATATTGAACATGTCCAGTAGCTGATAGTTATTATATCAGATGTGGATAAAAAGGAATAAATCAATTTTAAAAATTTAGAGGCCTGCCGGTGGGACGCCAGAAGCAACTGATTTAAACAGCTGTTTTTTCTTCTCATATTCCCACTAGAACTTGTTTTAAAAGTGATTCATGCAGGTTTGAATCTTTTATTCTCTTCCATTCAAGACGCCATTGCTCAGAACATCCCATTTCACCGATTGATCCAAACACATCACTGCGACGCACTTACTTGGAGCTCTAATTGGATTTTCTTAAACCGTGATACACAGAGCATTAAGCAACATACATGAAGTCATTCTGGCAAAAAACAACAAAAACCTTCTCCTTAAGTGTGCAATCTGCAGCTCTCTGTCAGCAGCAACATCAGAGTGATTTAAAGTAGAACATATAACATTGATTCAATGGTGTCATAGATAAAATATGTATTTAAAAATATGTGTGCTTTTAACCATTTCATAATGTCATTTCCTGATCAAAAAGGTGTCTGCTGTTGTGTCCCTCTCAAAATGTTCCACTGTATGACGTCACTAGGTGGTAATCCAACAGTGTTTTCTGTGTTTTTTAACTCCTTGCAGTTCTGACGACCCTGAACAGGAATATTTGAAGATACTATTCATTATTCCTTTTTATCAGCCAAGTGAAGAGAAAGCTTGTCAGTCAAACCAGTGATTCTGGGATGAATCAGGATCAGTTTGTGTTCCAAAGCCACAAATAAAAACCATAACAGTGTGCCTAATAATCTCAGCACAATCTTTATTTTAGTGATATTTGCACCAGCTTTGAAATGGGAGTTGTCAAAACCCAAATGCTCAGTCCATTCCACCAACAGCAGATTTACTTCAACTCATATTCACCAAAATTCTAAGCAAGATAAGAAATATTTTCTTCTGTTGCCAGCTTCTTTCCCACTTAAAATACATCAGAGGTCAAACGAGCTTCACAAAGGTCCAGCCTGTAAGGGTTCTGCATTGTTAGTTTGTCATGCATTGCTTGCAGGTTAAACTGATCTAATTTCCATAAAATTAAAGGAGATAAGGAGCGCTGCGTGGGTACATAAGTGGCCACGAATTACTAGATAAATAAACAGGTGCTCAGTTGGAGATGCTTCTTACAGTTCTGTCTTATTTGGGTAAAAATTGTAGCAAAATATTTGTAGAGTAATCCCAAAGACAAAAAATTCCAAGGCAAAACGTTCCTCTTTGAAATAGCTTATGGTCAGGCCAGTTAGGAACAGAAATAAAAACCTACAGTTTTAGCTATGCTGCCCTTGGAGCAAGTCTGCTGGGGGAAGAATGGCAGCTTGAACACTATCCTCTGGTTCTTCCTACTTTACCTATCAACAATATTTAATATTACTTCAACTGCTGCTCCAGTGACGACCCCCCCCACCCCCATCTGTCTGGAGGATCGATCTCTACACTGGATGATCTATGCACCACCCGCCTGGAGGAACTCCCTCAACCCTGGATTAGCCACACCTCGTCTGCCTGGACCAACTCCTTCTACTTTAGATGAACTGTTCCTCATCTCCTGTTGGAGGATCTCTCTACACTGGGTGGACTGTTCCTCGTCCGCCTGGAGGAACTCTTTAAAGCCACCTCCCTCTTGAGTGGTTGTGGCTCCACAGTCCAAGTGGATGCGTCAGTCCTAGTTCATCTGCAGCCTGTCCGTCCGTGGGAGTAGGATCTCTCCTTCACTGTGGTTCTCCCCGAGGTTTCTACTTTTTCCCATGGGGTTTTTTGTAGTTTTTCCTTGCCGCGAAGGAGGGTCAAAGGACAGGGGCATTCTGGGACAGTTATCTGAACTGCTTTTACCTGTGGCCCATCGAGGCAACTGTTGTTGTGATTTTGGGCATTATAAAAATAAATTGATTTGATTTGATTTGATTTGATTTGATTTGATATAAAAAGCCTTTATTGCAGCATGGCTAGAGACATAAAATACGAACACGTTTCAGCCCAGCGTGGCCTTCCTCAGGGAACAACAGGCCTATACAACTGTTTTCTTATCTAATTTCCATTTATTTGATTATAGGTGTTTAATTGCCAATTGCTCGACCCTCCACAGATCTGACCTGTCTTGTATCCACGCAGTTAACGCCACACTGTGAAACAATTCCAGGCGAACACATAACATCTCCGTGGAAACAAGCAAGGCTCTCCTACAGAAAGGTAAGGACGTACATCTTTATGTCGAAGGTGAAATACCAAAACGATAAAGGCTTCATTAACGATGTGACCTGAAATCATGGTCAGAGCGCGGCGCTGAACCCGCAGCAGTTCTCTGTGTTTCTGAGTTCCATATTTTCCGGGTGAGCGAGTGGTGCTTAGTCAGACATGCATTATTCATCCACTCTGGACAGCATCCTTGACTTTGTGCAGGCAAAACAATCCTGCAAGAGCTAAAACACCAACTCGCTCGGAATCCAAAATAAATGCTGTTTCTGTGAGCGGGAAACTCTTACCAGGGAAGCAACAATTATTCACACCTCGATTTTGATTGGATTTTTATGATATTCTACCAGTGTTTCCTTCGGGGGCTTGTGCTTCCAGCGGAAAACACACAAATTAAATCATCCAACTGCATTGTCTGGAATGTTCCACAGAATGACATTAGACTGTCTCCATGGACACTAGCAGTTACAGGTTTTTGGTGCAATAACATATTCATGGAGAGAAGCAGGTGGAGAACCCCTCCTCACCAGAAAAGTTATGTGTGCAACTTTAAAGTCAACTTGTTTTGTGTGGCTTTAATTGGCTTTAAACACGTTTTTGATCACCTTAGTATTAGTGCGTCACATTCACTAAAATAACGTAGACGTTTGTAAAACACACTCTGTTATCAACGATATCTTTAGGTTTAGGTCACTGTCAGTAGTCGGCATGAAAAATGTAAAAATAAATAGCCCTTAGGCAATGTGGCTGTGATGCTAATAGAGCCATCCCGTCTGGGCCTGAAAGCCCCTGAAAAAGACATTTCTAATTAGTGAGACTTTTCTGCTAAAAAAAAGGTCAAGAAATGTGCTCGTTGTGAACAAACTTTGACCACAGAATGAGTCCAGTGATGGATTATGGACGGGCGAGGAGTTTTACTTTTAACACAGCAATCTGGGAAAATTAAAACTGAGAAGAACAAAGAAGACAACCTTGTGAACAGATTCAATAAAACGAGTGCAACAGAACTCCAACATCGACCAAGACTTTTTAAGGTACAGGACTGTGGCCCATCGAGGCAACTGTTGTTGTGATTTTGGACACTACAAAAATAAATTGAAATGGAAAATTGACATAACATTTTAGCCAGAAAATAGCCTTAACACAAACCATGTTCATTTCATTTATGCATTCATTTTCATTGGTTCATGGTTTATTGGACTACAAATGTATAGAAATCAGTGTCATCACAGGGAGTGAGCTTGCATCTCCACAAACCTGATTCGTACTTGGCCTGAAGAAGCCTCCCTCTGCTTGTTTCCATGGAAATGTTCTTCCTATAATATTCCATAATATTTTTAAAACGTATAGTATGGTATGTATGGTTTAACTTTCCATTTCCATGGAATTATGCAGTTGACTTTCCACCTCCAGAAGGTTCCATACTGTGCCTTTAACACTCTCTGAAATGGAACCTGCTTCATTTGTCCTTAGAGATTATTCCTTAACAGTTGGCTTCCGCTTGAGAAAACACTGAATATAACATCTGTAAGAATTTCTTATTCCGTTTAATTAATATGTTTAATTCCCATTTCTATTCCACTTCTCTCTCCTCTCATTGAACATTAGAAATTCAAATTCGCCAACACCACACCTGTTTGCTTCATATTAATAAATCTAAGCTGCTTTATCTGGGGTTTACATCTGTCCAAAAATCGCCTGTGGCTAAAGGCATATCCACATTAGCATAAGCTCCTGGCTTTTTATGCCGTCTTCTCTCCAATCAATAACAACTCCAATCTGAAAAAGCTCTGTAAAGTGCAGTTTACAGCTGCAGTTCCAGATTGACCCACAGTGGGAGGAGGCTATTGCCTTGTTTTTATATTTTCCATCGCTTTTCTTTTTACTTTGCTCACCTCAGATGTCTTAAAACGGCTCTATCCCCAGAACACAACAAAGAGACTATTCTTGAAAGAGGTTTAGCTCCAGTGTCTGCGCGGTCGAGGTTGTTTTGAGATTGTCGAATGAGCTGCTGTCCCTTTTTCCGATGAGCGCAGGAGCCTGTTTTCCTGTGTCTATTGTCAGTGTTGGGAATGTATGCTAAATTAATTGATTAAAGGTGTAGTTTTAGGGGCACCAACTGGGACATATGATGTTCTCGTACAGTACCAGGTCACATGTGTCTGCACCTCCTGATGGAAGGCTTTCTATTATAGGCCTCTTTTTTTAAACCCTGATGGTGTTAAGTGAGATGTGTTGAGTGATCACTATAATGTGTGCCATTTATATCAAGTGCCTTTTGACCACAGTCTTATTTCACCAGCGCTGTTTAAATGGATCAGCTGCTGTAGTTCAGTCTTTTTGTCTGATGCAAACTGAACAGGTGAAGTTCGAGAGCTGAGGATTTTAAAGGATACATATTATACTAAATTTACTTTTGTGAGCATTTATCCCAGTTCTAACAGTGTTTCATCATCAAAAACATACTGGAGTTGCATTTGGTTTATTCACGCTAGTGATGAGAAAACATTTATTCTGAATTTCCCTCTTTAGAAATCCCGATCATTTAAACTAGCTTCATCAGTAAGGCAGCAGCAGGATGATATTTTTTCGCTCCAGTATGTAATTCCCTCTGCTGCCAGTAGACGAAGCCCATTGCTCAGTTTTGCTTCTGTATCTGGACACAAGTAACAACCCCTGAGCGCTTCATCCACCTCTTTGAACTTGAAAAGCTGATGTGTAGAACAGACCATTTTCAATTTCCAAGAAGGAAACAGGCACACAAGGCCGTAAGACTTCGGGGGTAAAAGGTAGTAGCCCAGGACAGGGAAGGAGAAAATGAAACGAGATCTGAGGGCCCCATCACCGCCCTGTGAAAACCACAGAGTTCCATTAACCTGGTGCCAGTGCATGTTTTAGCTCGAATGCATTTTCAATGAGGAAGTTAGCATTAGCCTCCAAACATCACAAACTATGACAAACCAGGTCTGTTTTGGCAAATTCCAACCATCAATCAAAGCCTCGTAGAAAATATTAACACATGGTACATTGTTTCATGGAGATAGTTACTGTCAGCATTTGCAGCCTTGCAATAAACTTTTCTAAATCAAACATTATTTTGTACAATAATGCACCAAAAACACAGCGGGTCACAACAGTTTGACCTACATCCAACAGGAACAAGCAAACTTTGGAAAGAAGATACTGGTCATTGGCGCACATGATGAACATAGAAACAACAACCATGTCTCTGCACTGTCAACAAACGACAAAATTATCTTTTTAATTCGCTTTCCCAATCAAACTAATGTGATAGAATCTAAAATAATGAACCAGGCGTCACTCTTGGAAGGGTCTATTAGCCAAGTTGTTTACAAATTAAACTAGTCATTTCATTTACAGTTAATGCATTTTCTTATTGTAATAGTAGCAATTGTAATGATAGTTATTGTAAAAACACATAGTACTGTATATAATATAAACCCGTAGCTACACAGGATGTACATAAATTAGCGAGTTATGGTTAGGTGTAATGTAGAAACCATTGGGTATATCTTCTAACAAAAGTGAATGAAAAATAAAAATAATAACCCATAAATCACTCACAAAATGATGCATTAAGGGTCCACTGAGAAGACTCGTACCTCGGGCCCAGAGTTTAGAGCTACGCCCCTGCAGCTACAACCTCCACGATCACTCCACCGCGAACCAAACAACACACGCAGGTATGTTTTGACGAGAATGAAACGCATTTGAACACGGCTGGACGCTCGCAAAAGACCCTTCTGCTGCATAATAGCCCCCCATTCTCTCCCGGCTGCGTGTCCTGGAGCTGTTTTGATGGCCGCGCTCGCTCGTCTTCGCGGCGGCCTCAGCTGCGGCGGCCTCATTACGGCGGTGAATGAACAGAGCGGCGGCACATCCGAGCGCACTCTCAGCCCGGCTCTTCTCATCAGACAGGTGAAAAATACACCCGCGACCAAACAAGCTCACGGCAGGCGGCTGCAGCGACGCAAATTAAGAGGGAATGTAGATCAAAAAGAGGCGCCGCGCTTTCCAGTTTTAAGTGAGGAGACGGGATGTGGGAGATTTGTGTTTATCCCAACCTGCAAACGCGTCGGGAAAACATGCTCAGAGCTGAAAAGGGTTTGTGGTTAACACTGCCTGACAGCGCAGATACAAGTGGTAAAAGCGTGTTTTTTTCCTGCGCTGAAATACTCTGACCCCGAGATTAGAGCGAGTGCTGTGCAAAATAATGTCTGCGGAGTTGAATCTGCTTTGTGTTGCAGTAAAAATTATATTTCATTAGTTTGAATCGCTCTGTAATGACTTCATTAGCCTTAAGAAAGCGAAGACTTAATTCATGATGAACAAATAGTAATAAAGAGGCTTGTGTGTTAACTAAGCCTGAATTATTCTATTTAAAAATAATAATAATAATAATGATAATACAAAACCAAACAAACAGAACAAGACACTTAGCAAAAAGACAAAAATTAAAAAGTAGTCCATAAAAAGTGAATCTGGCCTGAATCATTCTTAACTTTTTAACGTTATTGATTTTGTTCGTGCTTTATTTGCGATTCTAAAAGTATTTATGAAGTGTTATTCATTAGTCATGTCTAGCAGTTTTCCATAGCTTCAAAAACGCTTTGCAGTTTCCGCCATGTTTCGTCACCAGTTTGTCACCATTTTGTCTTTGTTTTTGCTCTGCCTGGGATGTTCCACAGTATTGCATTAAACGTATCTATCTCCACGGAAACAAGCAGGTGAAAATACATTTAAAACATGCATTACTGTGTTCTGGGTCGCTTCTCCACAGATCTGACCGACAACCAGGCAGTTATGAAAGGTATTTTCTTGTTTTTTAGCACAAAAGCACTCAATGAATGCAGGAAACAGAAGTTTTGTGCCATGTCTTGACTAATCCAGGAAAACATGGTCAACCCTACGCCAGAAATGGAGCGTCAAGCGTGTCCTCCATGGGTTGAATCTGTGTTCTGCTGATCCACAGGCAGATTCTCTACCAGCACATCAGGCAGTACAAGCTCTGGGTGCAGTTCAGTTTGATTTGAAAATTTAAAAAACGTTTTAATCTTGTAACAGTGCACGGTGCTTGGTGGCAGAGCGGCTAGAGCTTCTGCCTCTCAATAAGGAGATCGTGGGTTCAAATCCCAGACCACCCCAACATCGTGGTTTCGAATTCCGAACCACCCTAACATCCATGATCTCTCTGGGTGGAGTCTGCATGTCCTCCCCGTGTTACCGTGGGTTCTCTCCGGGTTCTCCGGCTCCTCCCACCGTCCAAAGACATGACTGTGTAGGTTAATTGACAACTATAAATTGTCCGTAGTGAATGACTGTGAGAGTGAATGGTTATCTCGTCCCTGTCTCATCCCTGTGAGCCACTGTCCAGGGTGTACCCCGCCTAAGGCCCAAAGTCACTGGGATAGGCTCAAGTCACCCGTGACCCCTTACGGGAATAAGCGGTAGAAAATGAATGAATGAATGAATCTTGTAACGCTTGTCAAAAACCTTTAGGAGGACAGAGATACTGGGCGAGGAAGAGTTAATCTATCTTGGTGCGACATGTTGATGACTGACCGTCTTCTGTTCAGGATGAGCCGTTCTTCTGGAAATTACGCACACGTTATCTTCTTGAAAACATGTTTATAAGAAATGTGAACATAGTCTGAAGAGATAAACATGTTTCTTACATCTCCGGCAAGGTTGCAAAGAGTCTTGCCCAAAGACAGAACGACATCCAGTGCTGGCATTGACCTTTTATTGTGAGCTATCCGATGTATCTAAATACATAATGTGAGCTTTTGTTTTGTGTGAAGCAAGGCCAAATAAACTTTCAAGAGGAAGCTGCGCCAAGAAAAGAAAAAGGCTTTGAAAAACAGAAGGTCAAGAAATTCAGTCTTGCTCAAGAAATGCAAATGTAAAACTGACAAGTAATAAGCAATAATGATGATGATTCTACCGATGGGATTAAAATGTATCAAGTATTTCAAGTGGAATTTGTAGAAAAAAGGTACCACTTTACAGTAACTACACCTTAATTAGCCTTAATAAAGCATGAACAAAGACTTAATTTATGATGAGCAAATGGTTTATTAAGACTCATTCAGTTTTAGTAGCTTCTTACTTAAGGAACTATAGGGTTATGTTATGAATTATTGAAGTAAATGGTAAAGTGGTAAATGGTCTCATTTATATAGTGCTTTTCTACCTTTTTTAAGCCACTCAAAGCACTTTACATCAAGGAACCAGTCACCCATTCACTCACACATTCATACACCAGAGTACGCAGACACTGAGGGCGAGGTGGGTTAAGTGTCTTGCCCAAGGACACAACGGCAGTATTCATCTGAAGGAGCTGAAATCGCACCACCAACCTGTGGACCAGAGGATCTGACCACTCAACTACTCCATGTCTGGAGTGGCATTCGAACTGCCAACCTAAGGCATATTAAGGTGTAGTCGTTACAAAGTGTTACAGAAACAACTAAAATTTAAAAATAAACAAAGTATTGGCCAAAATGACTCAAATGCAGTACGTTTAGCTCATATTCAGTGTTTTGTGCAGTGTGTTTCCTCTCGACACGTACCCCGCGCCTGGATCAGTTGGTGGTGCTGCAGATTGTGTTCTGAGAAATGAGTCTTGCGTTATTTTTTGTTCACTTTGTTTTGTCACTGGAGCTACAGACCTCGAGCGCATTTTTCCTCCTGTCAGTTTTTGTTTTCTAGCCGGAGATGGTGCAATACTCAGGAAACACACACCTTTCTGGGAGGCAGAGCTGCTCCGGAAACAAACAATGACATTCTGTGGAGAAGCTCTATGAGAATGTCCTCATGTCTGAAATGGTTCCCCTTTGAGACTAAATTACATTAAATCCTCAGGTAGATGATGGATGAGTAGATATACATATTTTTCTAGAAATCAATTTTTTTAGCCACAGAGGAAATGTTGAGGACCCTGTTGTATTTAAAACGTTTTACACTCTGACTTTAAATGTGTTTGTGCCCTGAAATTGACGCAAAGGTACATTTTTGTAAATTCAGTTCGTTCACACCTGCTGAGTATCTGGACAAAAGGCAGGGGGACACGACCAAGTTTATAAAAAATAATTGGTTTAGTACAAAATGATTAAAAAGAATTGAAGGTGGTGAGAGTGCAGACTGGTCAGGGCTCTGGTGCTGCTGCAGTGGCAACGCCGGCAAGTCATCGTGTGCTGACAGCTGTGCAGTGGCCTCAGAATGTCCAGCAGAGTCTTTGTCGGCCGCTGTACGACCTGTCACTCATGCACACCTGAGCAGCGTGAAACACAGACAAAAGAGAGACTTTTAGTTAGTCTATTGCAACAACAATTTTCTTAACATTAACATGAGTGACAAGGTTGACATGTGACATGCTCATAGGGTGAAACAAACAATGCCTGCCAATGTCTGATCCTGTCAGAGGACGTCATAGAGATGGTGAGATCTGATTGGTTCGCTGCATGTGCTATTTGAGCTGCCAGGAACTTGGCAGGAGTTTGTGTGAACCAGATTCATAGTACACCACACCAGGTTTAACCCCAAAGTTATCTTGCTAAGCCACGAATGCAGCTTGGTCGTATAGGCCTCTGGTCAGTCCTTGGATGGGAGACCGCTGGAACACCAGAGGCCACAGGGGGGCGCTTGAGGATGAAACATTGTTGTGTTCTTCTGCAAAACCGAATCACTTCACTCACATTGCCTAGTATGAAAGTAGTGATGGCACAGATTGGCAGCCTCGGGTTTGACAGTATGCCCCAGGGCAGCTGCGGCTGCCACCACCAAGTGTGGAGTGAATGAATAATGCAATGTGAAGCGTCTCTGTGTGTCCAGAAAAGCGCTATAGAAGTATAATACATTATTATTATTATTACAAGACAGAGTGCTGCTGTCACCTTCCTTTTATTACTGGGTTGTGATTGTTCAAAATATTTAGTGTCTGGGACAAAGACACAGTTCAATAATGTATAATAATGTTGTTCAGCCACTTTTTAAAAATAAAAACATGAAGAATGAAGCAAAATGAAAATCTGCTGCTGTATACAGTGAAATGCCGGTATAAAGAGTGTAGTTTTGCAGTTTTGAACAAGTTTACTCTTATTTCTGTTATTAAGTCGTGCTGTTAGCTGTATATTTTCACTGACACAGGGAATAAAAGAAACAAAAAACAACAAAAAACAAAGATCCCTTCAAATCAATGCAGTATTGACTTGTTTGAATAATACTTGCAGCTACAGTCGCCCTCCTTCCACTGTTGACTTTGGAAAAAAACCAATAAGAAACGCCAAGACAGAACAGAAACTAATTATAAACGGATCAAACACAGGAACGACGGCCTGATCCCAGTGACTTTTAGCAGCGCAAGCAATGTGTCTATCTCCATGGAGACCAGCACGTGACGTCAACAGACCAAGTTACAGCTCAGATCTGTGGAGAGGCATGTCTGCAGTGAGAATGCAAGTTTGAACTAATGCTAGATACATCAACTTAATACCATACTGTGTAACATTCCAGGCAAACCAATAACATCTCCATGGAGACAGCAGGTAGTGCAGTCCTCTACCAGAAAAGTGACATTGTGCAAATTTAAATTGGACATTTTTGTAGTTTTAATTGACTTTTAAACATGCTTTTGGTTGTCACTTTCTAACTTAAAATAATTTCTGTTTTCATGGAGGTATTTAGGTGTTGGAGTGCCCTCAGCTGTCAGAAGTGGGAATAAACAATGTGAAAAAAAAAAACAGGAAAAAATAATGAATAATGAATTATGTGAATACATAATACAGAGGTTCCCAGTGCATGTTGGACTCCGCCAGGGCTGCTCTTTGTCACCGGTTCTGTTCATAATTTTTATGGACAGAATTTCTAGGCGCAGTCAGGGCATGGAGGGTGTCCGGTTTGGGAACCACAGGATCTCATCTCTGCTGTTTGCAGATGATGTCGTCCTGATGGCTTCCTCAAATCAGGACCTGCAACATGCACTGGGACGGTTTGCAGCCGAGTGTGAAGCGGCTGGGATGAGGATCAGCACCTCCAAATCCGAGGCCATGGTTCTCGACCGGAAAAAGGTGGCTTGCCCTCTCCGGGTGGGTGGGCAGTCCTTGCCTCAAGTGGAGGAGTTTAAGTATCTCGGGGTCTTGTTCACGAGTGAGGGAAGGATGGAGCGTGAGATTGACAGGCGGATCGGTGCAGCGTCTGCAGTGATGCAGGCGCTGTATCGGACCGTTGTGGTGAAGAGAGAGCTGAGTCGAAAGACGAAGCTCTCGATTTACCGGTCAATCTACGTTCCTACCCTCACCTATGGTCATGAGCTTTGGGTAATGACCGAAAGGACAAGATCGCGGATACAAGCGGTCGAAATGAGCTTCCTCCGCCGGGTGGCTGGGCGCTCCCTTAGAGATAGGGTGAGGAGCTCAGTCACACGGGAGGAGCTCGGAGTAGAGCCGCTGCTCCTCCACGTCGAGAGGAGCCAGCTGAGGTGGCTCGGGCATCTGTTCCGGATGCCTCCTGGACGCCTCCCTTGGGAGGTGTGCTGGGAATGTCCCCACCGGAGGCGGCCCCAGGGTAGACCCAGGACACGCTGGAGGGACATTGTCTCTCAGCTGGCCTGGGAACGCCTCGGGATCCCCCCGGAGGAGCTGGAGGAAGTGTCTGGGGTGGAGGAAGTCTGGGAGTCCCTGCTTAGACTGCTGCCCCCGCGACCCGGCCCCGGATAAGCGGAAGAAGATGGATGGATGGATGGATAATACAGAATACTATGCTGATATTCACCTTATTCTGCCCCGCCCACTTTTGCCGTTTTTTGCCACAGATACGCACGTTTGTTGTAAACGCACTTCCGTTTGACGAGAAGCTAATGACGAACGAGGGAAATGTCTCGCCGCTAAAATGTTACATAAAGTAGATTGATTTGTGTAAAATGTTTAATGAACACGAGCAACAACAAGTCACAACGCAACGATTTCCTGGTCAGTCTGAAAACTGCTTTTTAGTCCATGTAGAACTTATTTTCTGTTGAGCTCGTCTGCTCCATGTAAACTACAACGGAAACAAGACGGCGGCGTGTACGGCAACTTCCAGAATAAGGTGAATTAAACCATGCATTTGTTGTGGACACAATTTGAACGAGTCCAGTGATGGTTAATGGACTTATAAACTGCTCAGAAGTCCATATTTTTACCTGTGATGCAACAATCAGGGTGATCTCTGAGGCTCAGAAAAGATGACCTTGTAAACAGTATTAATGAAACAGTGAAACTGTGAACAACAAACAACAAATGTGAACAAAATAGAGAAGACAAAAACACTCTAAAAGCTCCAAAAATTCAATTCCCTGCACCCTGCATGATAACGAGGGCTCCACCCACACCACGTGGCACGTCTGAAGTCACGCCTCCTGTGAGCTGCACCTGCACAACTCAGGAGTGTGCAGGACACGTTATAAGCAAAGTGATCTCATTGGCTACTTTGGATACTTTTTTTTGTCAGTATTTCATTGTGCCTCTTTATGTTTTCGGGCATAAGGTTTCATAAGGATTTGGCACGGCAAAGGTCCTGTGTTGTCATAGCGATTGTGCAATTCAGATCAGAAAATATTACACATTTTGAATAAGAAAGGTCCTCACAATTTTTTTCTAATCAGGAAGAAATCTTTCACTTAAAACCCACAACATCCTCTCACTGGCCTTGCTATTCTGAGATCCTTCTGAAGAATAATCCGCTGGTCCAAGACAAGTTTTGTAATAATTTGTTTCATTTCTTCTTGAATTTTTGAACATTCACTAACCTTTTCACAAACCAAACCCGTCAAACACTTTGCTCACTCCATCTGTAAAATGGACTGAGAAGAACCCTTCACTGCACTGAAAACAATGTGGAAAATGACACACACACACACACACGCACGCACCCTCACACACACTCACACATGCACACACGCGCACACACACGCACACATACACCCACACACGCACAAACACACACACACGCACACACACACACACACACACTCACACACACGCACTTGGGTGATAAATACCCGCCCAGCGTCCTGTTTCGAGCTTTGAAAACCAGCTTTAGATTCACAGCTGCTCCTCTGTGTCTCTGCACCACCTCCGCTCTCTGACTCAGCACCGTTTAAGAACAGACCTCTCATGATTGCAGTTATTTTGGGTTTGAATCGATCATTTCTTTAAAACAAAAGAGGAA
Source organism: Rhinogobius similis (assembly GCA_019453435.1). Classification (NCBI taxonomy): domain Eukaryota; kingdom Metazoa; phylum Chordata; class Actinopteri; order Gobiiformes; family Gobiidae; genus Rhinogobius; species Rhinogobius similis. The sequence goes on along the minus strand of CM033620.1, from coordinate 12,935,207 downwards.
AAGGAGGACGTTCGCTGTCAGAAAATCTCCTCCTCGCCGTTTAATTTATTCGACAGTACAATTAGACGTGTTGTATTTGCAGTATTTACGTGTTGCCTTCACAAACAAGCAGCGAATGACATTTAAAGACAAAGTGTAGCCAAAAAATGCACATGAAAAGAACATGACTCAAGTACAGAGGTGGCTACTACTCAGGTACATCAATAACTTGTCATAGTAGTTTTTAGACACCATTTCTACTTGTACTTGAGTAATATTGTGTAACATTCTCTTGCTTGAGTATAAGCTTTGGTTACTCTTCCCAATGTGAGAAGTTTTTTTTTGACATTATTAAGGGAAAAAATATTATGCATTATTTGTATTGTTATTATCCTTTAAACATGCTCTTCAGTGTCTTCAGTTTGACTGCAGCACTAAAAATAAAATGCTTTTACATAGAAAACATTACCTTAAAATGCGGACTATAAGCCGCTACTTTTGTCTCATGATTTCAACCCTGCGGCTTATACAGCGATGCGGCTAATTTATGTATTTTTCCGGGAGCGGCCTCTAGGGTAGAGTTTAGATCAGGCTCAAAAATTCAAGCCCGACCCGCCTAAGCCCGCGCACGTACTGTCCGAACCGACCCGGGCACGATTCAACCCAAACCAGACCCGACCCCGCGCGGGTACTCTCTGAACCGACTCAGAGTCATTTGCTGCAAGATTTGACCCGACCGAGCCCGCACACGTGTAGAACCGGAGTTACGTAAACTGTACGTAAACTTCCGTGCAATGGTTTATGGGCAGAATAAGCGCTTAGTGTTCTACCTGCACCAACGGGACGTCTCCTGTACCAGACGGGCCTGTCCCTCCTCTGACGCTGGCCCACATGATCTCTCCCTCGCTCCTTTCTTTAGATTTTTGGGAAGCCATCGGTGTCTCTCTCTCTCTCCTCTGCTGCCCTTTTTCCTCTGTTGCGCTCTCTCTTTCTCTCTCCTCGCTCTGTGTAGCAGCCGCGCATTTGGCGTCTTTTCTCACGTCACATATTTTCAGAATCAGAATCAGAATTACTTTTATTTATCCCCAAGGGGAAATTATTTTCGTTACATGTGCAACCGACTAGTAGAGACAGTGAGTATTAAAACAATATAAGATATTTATAAAATAAAAATAAATACAATGGCTCTATATAATGTCTACCCCATTTAACTTAACTTATAAAGTATTTTGACCACTTTATTAGAGGATGAGGAGGAAAACAACACTCTTTCACCGCGGAGCACATGTTACAAAACACGTGTGCCACTCTTCCCCCTGGGCCCGAACCAGCCCGGCCCGGCAATGTAAATGTCTCATGTTATAACGTGGACACCTGCGGCTTATATATGTACAAAGTTGTTTTTCTTTGTAAATATGGCTGGTGCTGCTTATACTCAGGAGCGCTCAAGAGTGCTCATTTTACGGTACTTTATAATTGTATTGGGAGATGCCATTTTGACTTCGCTGTGGCTCCATCTACTGGCTGTAGAGGCAATTACACTCATGTAAATATACACCCACAATGCTTTGCAGTAAAGTGTGAATCTGACCAAGTTGTCGTTATCATGATTAGACGGAAGAAATGTTCAGAGCGAGTCTGCCCACGATTGAAAGACTTGAAGCAGTAAAAGATTCTCGGATTAATGACGTCAGCATCATCTACGTCACACATGAAGGAGTTCAGGACACTGAAGAGAGAGAGAGGAACTAAATGCAACTCCAGGTATATTTTTGATGACAGAACAATGTTAGAACATGGATAAAAGATCAACAAAGTCAATTTTAAATAATATTTGTCCTTTAAATGATACAAATATTTGTTCTCTGTCAGATATGGTTTTGATTTTTGTGTCTAACATCCTTTGAAACCACAAGATTTTGTGAACTATTTCATGGTTTGTCCGCCTTCAAGTGGAGTAGAGAGTAGTTTACCCACATTTTTACTCTTCTTGCCTCTGCCAGTTATAGTTTTCATCTAATCACACGAACAAAACATAAAATTACATCCACAATTTGGTATTTCTCATAAAATAGAACAGAAGAAGAGAGAAGAGAACACAACTAAATCATAAAAATAAACATTCAAATGTCATCATAATGTCTAAATAAAAGGTCAATAGTGGACTAATTGACACTGGATAGAGTAACCAAAGACCTAAAACATGAAGTACACTTACACAAGTATAAAGTTGTAATAAAATAAAAACTTTACTCAAAAACAAAATAAAAAGAGAGAAAGAAAAAAATGACCCTATAAATATATTGTGCAGCTTTTGATCATTTCAGTTCAGTTATTATTACCTATCATATTTTTACTGTGTTAAAAATGTGGAGAAAAAAACATGCATTCTTTACTGCAGCCATCCAAACTTATGCTGCATTCTTAAAGTCCTCGAGGACTCTGGAAAGTGTGTTTCCGAGCCAAAAAAGGCTCATGGGAAAAGAAGGCAGGAACTTGAACAGAAGCTGCTGCCCGACTTTCACACCTAAAGAGCAAAGACACACATCCAATCTAAAATAAGTGTGCCGGATCGAAAAGGTTACATAAGAATGACGAAAAAGTTGATCGGCCCAACATGATCGCTCAAAAGTTGTTTTTCAAGCACAGAAACGTCACATGGCGAGCCTTTAAAGTAGAACTCATTGACTTCAGCGACAGAGTTCCCCCTGCAGCTCTCTAATATTCACCTTATTCTGGAAGTTGCTGTACGCGGCGCCGTCTTGTTTCCGTTGTATTAGTTTACATGGAGCAGACGAGCTCAACAGAAAATAAGTTCTACTCGACTAAAAAGCCGTTTTCAGACTGACCAGGAAATCGTTGCGTTGTGACTTGTTGTTGCTCGTGTTCATTATATATTTTACACAAATCAACCTACTTTATGTAACATTTTAGCGGCGAGACTTTTCCCTCGTTCGTCATTAGCTTTAACGGAGTTCTCGTCAAACGAAAGTGCGTTTACAACAAAAGTGCAAAAAACTGCAAAAGTGGACGGGGCCGAATAAGGTCAATACGATATGTAATACATATACTGTCAGTGAAAAGACACCCCTTTTTACTGAAACATACAATGTACAATAACATACAAAAACATTTAACGTTGTCAAATATTTTGAAATGAGCCTGGGTTTCTCAGAAAAGTTGTGTTCAGGTCAATGTCGGCAGATGTTGCAGCTGGTTTTCAGAGACAGCAAGGGGCGACGTCGGGAGCTTAAAACGCCCCGAAAATACATATTCAACCACCAGACACATTTAATTAGGTAAAAATGCAACAATGAAACAAAACTTTTTAGAGCTATCAAGTTAAGCAGATCAGCTTCCACACTTGACATCAGCGCTGTGTGGAGTCAGACAGATATTTGCTGATTTGTTAATGTATTTTTAAAGCTGGGGTACCTCATTTTCACGCAGCAAAACCTTAAGTGGGTATTTAAATGTGTCTAACTAGTTCCTCGCTCTCACAAACTCTTTGGGACATTATTCATTTCCACAAGCATTCATTTTCAGGTGCAGGCTCAGCTTTAGATCAGCTTTTTTCAGACAGAGAAGAGAAACTCGAATGACCGCCCCAAGAACAGCCAATCAGAGCTCTGCTTTCGGCTCCTATTTCCTGGTGATACAGAAAATACTCTATTGTTAGACGCAGACGGGGTGCAGCGGTCTCATTTTCATCACAATGTTCTGCTTTTATGGTATATTCTTTCAGTGAAACAGTTTTTTATGATTTACAATGAAATAAAGTTGGGTACATCAGCTTTAAATATTTGAGCTCTGAACACTGAATACTGAACATCATTACATTAAAGTCGTCTGTATGACAGGTTAGACGTCACATTTCACTAAAACGTAGTGAAGATGATTACATGAAAGCATTTTTCCTGTTTGTCCTCAGCTTGACTATTTTCGTATAGTTTATAATGTTTCTTCCTGGTTGTTCACGGACACAGGTGGAGGTAATTCCATAACTGTTACCTAGCAACCGTTTTGAAAACAAGGGCCAAAATCCATATAAATTACACAATAGTAACGATTTGACAAATTATATTACCTGATAACACCTTTATTTTGTTGAATGACTGTTTAAACTGTCAGAAAGATGTTTCAGTTGAATGTTAACTGTCTATTTAGTTTTCAACTGTGTGTCACTTTTTGATGACATCACAGAGGGATTCCATTTTAGAACTCAGCACTACTTCCTGTCACTTTTATTTTTAAATTTTTTTTCACAAACTGCTACTTCACAGATGTAAAACTATGATAAATATTTAACACAGGTGCCCTCCAATCAAACTAAGTCAAACTGTCATTACTTTACTTTTACTTACTTTGCATTACTTTAAGGTGTTTAGTGCATGTGTGTTTAATTAATTACCATGATCATTTTAGCCAAAGTAAAAAAAATAACTAAAGGTAAATAAAAACACTGCTTTACAAAATAAACGATGGTAGCTTTTAGAAGACAACAACGAATCTTTGGATTAGCCGCTTTATTAAACGCTGTTTAATAAAGAGCATAATAAAAGAAAGAAAATATAGAAAAGAGAGCAGACTCAGTGATTTCCCGAGATAAAAGCGCATGAACGCAAACCCTGACTTCTCGTCTCAGAAACCCGAGAACCACATGAACACAGCAATAGTCTCCACTTTCCTGTTGCATTCTGGATCAAAGGTGCTACTCCCCTCGAGTTTAATCAAGCTCAAAATCGTTCCTTGGTTTTAACTGACGATGCCCCACAAATGCCGACACATGCCGTCAGAACTAAAAGAAATACAAAACTCAAATTAACTCTCTTATAAACATAATCCTCAAGGAAATATACATACACAACGAATAAATAAAGGCTAAATTACACTTTTCCCTAATTGGCACATTATACAGTAATTGAGTCACGCAACCATCACGTGATCAAAGACGACAGTAAATTAACACAATAAAACAACAAAAAAGTTTACCTCATTGGCCTCATTCACTCAAAGGGAATAAACTTCACATTTTACATCTTCTTCCAGAAACACTAAGTTTACAGCATCTTCATGCACTTTATCAGAAGCCACGGAGCAGCGCCTCGTGTGGCTCTACACCATGGATGTATTAAATGAACTGGATAAGGTACGCCCCCTCTGACTGTGGTCCCAGATTGATTTGTGGCCGTGTGAGGTACTGCAGCCTCTTGGAACCAGCCTTTTTCTAAAATTGCTAATTATAATTGCGGACAGTACTGAATTATTATCGGTATTTAAATAAAATAGAAGGAAATGTTCTTTTCTACCGTTTCTAAAATCACCGAAATTACCGTTTTTATATGAAGTTGGGGATTGTCGTCACGTGGCGCCCTAATGCAAAGATGGCAGCCATCGTTTCAGGAAGTAAAACAAAGATGGCAGCCATCGTTTCAGGAAGTAAAACAAAGATGTCAGCCTTCGTATCAGGAAGTAAATGCGGAAGTAAGAAACTTTTTTGGGGTCATGCGCCAATGAGCACTCTCCATAGGGATAAACAGGACGGCCATCTTGGATTCATCTTCCAGGTTTTATTATAGTTCTATGCTCTACACTGATCAGACAGAGAAGTGCGCAGGTAAAAAGTCCCCTGAGTAACATCAGAAGCGGAACAAATAAAAGGTTCCCCCTCTTTATATGCATTTTAAGTGATTAAATATGAAATAAATGAACATGAATTTACAAAGAAATGTCTTATTTATAACTGCTTATTGCCCCTTTTAATATTTCAATCTATTTACTGTGTTTTTAAACTGAATATTACAAACAATAGCCACGTTTATATGGACACATGTAATCGGATTAAAAGCCTGATCGGAATAAAAATGATTAATGTAAACACGCCATTCGGAATATTCTGACCCGATTACACTCGGATCAAAATTTCATTCCGATTGAGACGGGTGGGTTATGCCGATTGTTATTCCGATCGATGCGCATGTACACGCTTATTCCAATGTTTTGGTTGAAGGAATCCTCTCTGCGCATGTCTGTTACGTCAGCTAATGCGGAAGCGAGGGTAATGGCGAGCGTGAGGCAGAACTGGTCCGTTTCGGACCAAAACAAAAGTATGGTCTGAAGCACACTACAGCTCCATATCAAAAGTATTATTAAACAGCATGAACGGGAGGTGAAATCAACAAAGAAAAATGTTACGAGCCAAAACGTACGCAGCCATGTTTGTTTACAACGGAAGTTTGTTCTTCTTCTACTGTTTCCGGTATGTTAGCCAATTCTGCGCATGTCAAAATAATTTATTCCGATCAGATGTAAACGCGTGTCGTAATCAGATTATTTTTTTCAGGGTCCATGTACACAGTAAAATTCTAATCCGATTCATGATCAGATTAAAGACATTTTGCGCATGTAAACATGGCTAATGAATTAAAAGTATGAGAGTTGCCTATGACGGCAGCCACAAAAGGGCTACAGTCAGGTACGTTTCCATGCTGCTCTGTCCTGATCAAATTAAAACAATAATAATTGTACGTTCTCTGGCTATTTCTGCCCTGTCACCGTGCAATCACTGCTCTGTAAAATGATGTGACATTGTGAAGTAATCATGTTGAATATTCTGCCTTGTCTAAATCAAAACAGAAATTGAAATGGAAAAAAAAACTGCTGTTAATCCGGCAAAGCTCTGAAAAACACCCCTGAAGTATTAAGGGCAAGCCATCATTAAAAACGCTCTGTCAGAATGAATTGTTTACTCGCTGCCTTCGACAGCGGATATTTCAGAAGCGGCTTATTATTAAAATGAATGTGCTGGTGCTATTTTAGGCCAATTCACCGGAGAGAACACGTTCCTTCAGAAAAAGCCATTAAGGAAAGCTAATTGTGCACCATAAATGTCAGATATGAGTAATGCCCGATCCGCGCTGGGAAAACTAAGTGTAAAATGCCACCTGGGGCGAGCACTGTTTGAACTAGCATCTGTCGCTACAATAATTTACACTAAAAGGGAGAAATATTAATAGGCCCTTTTGAAAACAATGACACGGTCCGTTTATTTTTGTCTGTAATTAAAGCTAAACAAATTGAAATTCCTCTGTGAGATGTGTTTGTGCAGAAAATATGGCCCGGTCCAACCCTCGACCGCCTGATCAATTTTAATTTAGAACTTTTACGATCGGCAAAAAAAATGAGCGGCGAGTCCGATCAATCTTGCAGAGCGTCGGGGGCAGCAGGGGACAATATTTGAAAAGCCTGTGGTACTCGGGCTGTGCGAGAGATCCAGGGGGAAATGTAGGCCGGCGATTGGGCAATGAAATGATGGATCGTCTCTGGGTCCCAGCAGAGACCGAGCTGCGCTGCAAAAATGTAAAATGTAAAAAAAAAGAAAAAAGATTTGACTTCATTTATTTCATTTGCAGAACTCAAATGATCTGTTTCAAGGTATGTCAGGTGGGTTTCAAGATAGTTTTTTTTTTAATCGTTTCAAGCTAAATGATTGTTGCACTTAGTGATTTTTTGTTTTTTTTGTTTGTTTTTTTCATTTAAAATATAAAATCTGTCAAAATAACCAACAAATCATTCTGGAAAATCAAACAGGACAAATCTAAACTTGTCAACACCACAAAAAAACAAGATTAGTGTTCTGAATTCAGAACTGTACTGTAAAATTCGAACTATAATTCGCTAGTTTTTTAATTTAAACCCTGCCGCTTATACAGCGATGCGGCTAATTTATGTATTTTTCCGGGAATGGCCTCTAGAGGCCAAGCGCAAGAGTTCCACAGACCAGTGAAAGAGAGAGTTTGGAGTTTGATTGTGTCAGTCAGTTTGCATCACACACACACCATCATCACAGAAAACACATGAAGAAATTAATATGACGCAGCTTTAAGTTAAAAGCAATCGATGTGGAGCCAAAGAAGGAAACAGAGCTGCTGCCGTGAGCTTCATTCATGAGTCGATGGTGAGACGTCTGAGGCGACAGTGAAGAGCGACTCAGTGCACTGTGTGTAACAGGTTCTGTTCGGAAAAAGGCAATTAAAACTCTGAGTGTTCTATCCTTCTGTGTAAATATCTCATGTTAAACGTGGACACCTGCTGCTTATAGACAGGTGCGGCTTATATATGTACAAAGTTGTTTTTCTTTGTAAATATGGCTGGTGCGGTTTATACGCAGGTGTGCGCAATAGTCCGAATTTTACGGTATTTATAGAGTACTTAAAGGACAAACATTTTGCAAAATTGACTTTTAACCATGTTCTAACTTTGTTCCATCATCAAAAACATACCTTGAGTTGCATTTAGCTTCATTCATGCTAGTTTGATGAATCCTGGTTAGATAAAAGCCTTTCCCTCCAACCGTCAAAACACTCAGTTCTGAATCCGAAAATCTTTGGTGCTGTTGTAAGTCCTTAATTCATCGTCAAACTGAGCATTTCTGCCTCAAATCATGTTTGCTACAACTGCGTCACAGCTCCATAAAACGGCTCGACTATGAACCTGTGTGTTTTTCAAATCTGAGTAATTGTGTCTGCACCCAGTAGTGGAGTTATTCTGGTGTGGCCCAAGGCTGTGACAGAGTTATATTGTTCGTTGTAAAACCCTTTCATTTTTAGTTCTAAAATATGATATATCAAAGTAAAAATACTCAAGAGCATGTTTAAATGACAATAACAAAACAAATACTGTATCATATTTGTTCTTTAATCAAACTGCTGTCCTTTGGGTTTGTCCTTTTTTTAGAACTTGTGTCGTCAAATTTCAGACCTGGTTAAGTTCTGGTTTGCAAAATATTGAACCACACGCTTTAACAATATTTTACAAAGACGTTTTGATCTGGAATCATGTCTTGTCTCTCGGGTTTCAAATAGCCATGACTGACATGTGGAGAAACACATGGTCCATTCACGTCTAAACAAACATGGCGGCTTACGAGGAAAAAAGGCAATTTTTGTTAGGTGCTGGTCTTGTGCCCAATTATGGTGATCAAAACTATTTGGTTTCAATGCCTGAGTGAAGGAAAAAGACACAGCTGTGTCATGTGAATTAGTGCAAACCATATTTCAAGGATGAGGCGGAAGTCATACAAACCAAGTTGAGTGCCGCAGGTGCAGTTAGTCCTGTGAGTTTAGGTCAGACATTTCTAGCACCATCGACAGCGCTCTGTCACCTTTGGACACAGATGCCAGTGACATTGGTACCATGGACAGCGCTGTTACTCATCTTAAAAACTCGTAAAACCTATGTAGACTGGGCACATTGTTATCACATTTGTCTGAATCTCATGTTTAACAGCTCTGAGGTTATATTTAATTTTCCAGGGTTGTTTTTGGACACGCCGGGTCATACTCATTTGAACATGACCTGAATGTGGGAGAATCCGAACCTATTAAACAATGTTTTTACAGGGTTAATCTTCGTAATTTCCCAGTGTGATGTCATCATTCATCATTCAGCCATCATCAAAATCTAAAACAATTGCTGAACTAGGATAAAAGTTTAGCAGAATTTGAAATATATTTATCTTAGCTGCATTTTAGTCAAAAGAGTAGTGCAACCTGTCATAGGCCCTTTAAATGTTTAGCTTCTGAGTGCACCAGTTGCTGTGGATGGAGTGCGTGCTGCTGAACACACCAGAGAAGGGCGCTCTCGGCTACGAGGGATGCACTGTATGGTGCAGGCCATTTACTGGAGCTTGTTGGGGAGCCATTGCTGCACCTTCACTTTATGGCTGGGGGTAAGACGGTCTCCTCCACCCCCTACAGCTAACTGTATTATTCCCTCTATTGCCCCATAACATACAGTGGTCTGAGGTGCCATCAGGGATCTGCAAGGGCCCAAAGACCTCTGGATATAAAAGTCCGCTTCAGCTGCTGCTTCTCGCTCTCTGCCTCCAGACCTTGGGCCACGGCACCCTCGCCTTTGGCTTTGTTTTTAATAAACGCCCTGTGAGGGCTTAAAAATGTTAACGCTGTGTCGTCCCCCGGTCTAAGAGCTGAGCCGTAACAAGCACTGCTACACTTCTGTACCTTAAAACATTTGAGTATTTACACGCTTTAAAAGTAGAAGCTACAGAAAGTCTAATTTGTTTTATAACAAACCCTTCAGTTGGGTTCTGGACACATTATTCTAAAAACACTGTATGTTCTTGAATTGGTTTGTTTCTGGATACGTTGTTAGTTTAGGAATTGCCAAAGTTTCTATTGGATTGTATGCCCATGATATAAAACTGTATGAAACTATTTCTGAAAATGTATGAATTTGAAATAAAGACTTTAAGACCTGTTTTGGGCAATGAGAAAGTAATGTTAGGACCTTTTTAATTCAGCAGACACAAAACACATTCTTCCAAGTGAGATTTTTAAGGTGCTTTTGACACAAGATCCACAGAAAGACAAACATAAAGCAGAACACAATCACATGTGCAGGAAAACCACATTTTATGGACAACATTTGAATTGAAATTACACATCTTTGAAACATGAACACAAAGAATTTACAATGTCCGTTTCGGAAAGTTCTTACAGTTTTGTCCTGCTTTGCCAAGAGTTTTGTCAGTTTGGTGCAGAAATCAAAGCAGAATGTTGTTCCTTTACAGTCTGGTTAAAGGTGCACGATGGAACTTGAGTGTATGCCACCTGCTTGTCTCCATGGAGATGTAAAACCTTTGCCTGGAATGTTCAAAGTGTGGCATGCTGACTTTTCTATGTTGCATTTATTATTCTAGGCGTTAATGGCTCCAAAATATATTGGAAAAAAAGCATTCTTGCTACGAATGACCTTCTTGTCTCCAGGAAGACAGACAAGAAATATGAATTGTTTAGTTTTGGTCTTGACATAAATGCATTATTTTAGTTTTAAGGGACAAAAATTTAGCCGACTAAATCTACAATTGCTGGGTTTCAAATGACATCATAACATTCTATCAGCCAAGAACATTTAATACAGACATTTGAGTTTGTATTTGGTCTGGTTTGAGGCCCTAGGATTGAGAAGTACAACCTGGATCTCGTTTCCGTTTGTTACTTTCATTGATTTATGTTAAATTCAGATTATTACAGTTAGTATTTTATTTTTGATGAACTTTTAGTCAGCAGAAATATGATAAGTCGACAAATTCAGCACTGACCCCATATGTAAAACATCCCAGGCGAAACATTAACATCTCCACGGAGACAAACAGATAGCAGATCCTCCACCAGAAATGTTCCACAGTGCACCTTTAGGACAACAGACTGTACAATTGTTTGTGTTTGCGTTAGGCCCATCTTGAATACTTTAAAAAGTCTTAGGTACAGCACAGTCCATCGGGAATCGTGTCAACCAAACGAAACTTGGAAAATTCCCAACATGTAACATCACTCTCCTCTTCACAAAGTGTTCCCTAATTCCCTTCGCTCTCGCCCTTCTCCCTGACCTCTCTTCAGTCGTGTGGCTAACTTTAGCTGACACAAAGTCTTCGGGGAGCGGCGAGGAAAAGCCAAACAACTGCCGAACGATGCGAAACTGTACATCACCGCGAAAAAGTCCAGACAATTCTCAGCGGATTTTCCTTTCCCCCAAATCGTCCTCCATCTCGGAATTCCCAGAAGTTGGCGACAGCTTGGGGAATAAAGGCGAAAAGCTCCTGCTATATGTGCCCTGGTTTGGAGAGGTACGCGATCAGAGCGACGACCACGCCGACGTAGACCCCGGTGCCGATGGTGATGGAGAGCGCGGCGAGGAAAAGGGCCCGTCGAGATGCGATGTTGGCCAACGGGAAGTCGCCTTTGTTCACGGCTTTAGTGGTCTGAAAAACAAGCGAAAAAAACACAAGCAAAGAGTCAGATGTGTTTTTCAAAGACCTCAAGAGAAAGAGTGACCTATTTTCTACCAAAAGGACAGTAATTGCACAAGCTGTTTACGGTGGTCTTAAGAGAGGGGAGAAAGAATAAAGCACTGGACAAATTAGGTCTCAGAAATATGTAACACAATGAGGGGATTAGTCAACTTTTTAATCAGGGTCGAGATTCAGTAATTTCTAAATTGTCAAGGATCAGCTTGAGTTTGTAATTGAGAGGTAAAAAGCATGTGGTTTCATAAAAATCTAATTTAATGCATTTTAATGACACAGTTTCAAGATTTTTAATGCCATAATCAACGTCAAAACAAGACATTTACACTTTTATCATGTCAAAACTACTGGCCTGTAACCATTCCATTGGCAGCAAAATTACAAGAATACTTTACTACTACTTTAAAATATTCAAAAAGATAATTTACATGAAATTTAGACATGGATTCAATAAATCCAGTACACATCTGTAATTGAAAATGCATTTGAAAGGATAAATCTTTTCTTTGGCAAAATAGTTTTTAGATTTAATGCCTGTGGGAACTGAATTTAATTTTTAAGCATTTTAATGTATATACGGCATTATATATAATTATATCTATTTTTTGTGTAAAATGGCACTGAATGAAGCATTTAATGTTCAGGAAGTTAATATGGAAAGAAAAGTAAATATGGAAAGTAATTTTTATCTCTTAAAAAAAAGGCTAAAAGACATTTTGATTTGAAATTTTGATCCAAAATAAAAGTAAAAGTCAGGTTTAAGTCAATCAAAGTCTAGTCCAAGTCTAGTCCAAGTCTAGTCCAAGTCTAGTCCTCTGCTTTGAATTTCAAGTCGTTATACAAAATGACTGAATACAGCTAATACTTGCAAGTTTTTCAAGGTGTATTTGTGATTATAATAATGAAAAAAATATGTCTAGGGCAATAGCAAATCAAAGTGCTTCACAGTAAAAGAATAAATAATAAATATTACAGAGTAAAACAGCCACACTGTTGGGTTTGAGACCTTGTGTGACGGACCAATCACAGCGCAGCATTGTGGTTTGGGTGGAAGTCAAAGGGACGAACCAAAACAAACATGGTGCTGCCAGCTAATGTACTTTGGCCAATTTAAGTGCTTAACGCTTTGTGCATTTGAGGATTTGTTCTGCAGTTGTGACGCTCCAAATATCTGTCATGATGTCTGACAGCTGCTAAATTGATAAATGTGTGGAATTGAATTAAACTCAAATTCAATTCAGATTCAGTGCAATATTTTGGCAATAACTCACTCGTGATGATTAAATAAATGTCTGAAAAGTATGTTAAATGCTATACTGTTGAGCAAAGCAATAACATCTCCATGGAAACAAGCAGGTAGCATGTCCTTCGTCAAAAGAATTTCCATAGTGTAGCTTAAAACGAAAGACCTTGAACTATAATAACACTGGCTGTTTTTGATAGAGAAGAGGAGGAAAAGCGAAACATCAAAAATAAGCTTGACGTAAAGGTTTTGCCGTATCCAGAAAGATCTATGGTTCGTGCGGAGTGACGACAATTAGAGCAGAACTGTCAGGCTGCAGGTAATGATCACGTCAGAAGAAGTGGAGCAGAGAACGGTCCGTCGCAAAGGGCAAGAGGAGGAGGAGACAAACAAGCACAAAGACGAGCCCAAGACGAGCCCAAGACGAGCCCAAGACGAGCCCAAGACGAGCCGTGCACTGCTCTGCGTGAGTTTACCAAAAGTGATTTAGACGAATGCGTTCGATGATTACCTGTAGTCTTTGCGAAACGAGCGACAGTTACGGTTTCTTTGTCGCTTTTTGTTGTTCATAATTGAGGTGGTTTGCAGGGGTCATATTCTAATTGTGGAAAGTGTGGTTTTTTAAGATTTTGTGCAGAACAGAAAAACAAGAAAAACTAAAATATGGATCACATCAGGCTCTGTCTTCAGAGTTGAATACAGACTAAATTTCAAGGATACAGTAAATAAATGTTCTATACTCTGCAAAAAATGAATTTCTATCTGAGTTAAAATGTCTTGATTTGAGGATCTTAATGTGAATTTCAGAGGTTTTGACTCGTTAAGATCAGTGGAGATGATTTATTTGATGGAACTAGATTATTTTACTTGTTTCAAACCGTTTGTGACTTGTTTCAGTACATTATTTCTTACTTCAATCCAAATGATCTGTCAGTGGGTTAAGATCATTTTACTTACCACTGACAAATGTATTTTCTTATTCAAAGCAAAATTATTGTATGATCAGTTAGAAATACCTTGAAACCAGTGAAATATTCAGAATCACATCAGCAATTAAATCTCATCAAGTCAAAACTACTCAAACCCAAATAAAAATGATCAATTCAAGCCATTTTAAAATTTGATAGATTTATATTTTAGATAATTTGGGTTGAAGTAAGAAATAATGTGTTGAAACAAGTCACAAACGGTTTGAAACAAGTTAAATAATCTAGTTCCATCAAATAAATCGTCTCCACTGATCTGAACGAGTCAAAAACTCTGAAATTCAGATTAATATCTGAAATCAAGACATTTTAACTCAGCGAGAAATTAATTTTTGCAGTGTAATGTCAGCAAATGGTACAATAATTACCCAACGTGTTTCTTTCCATTGCACAAACATTGAAAGCGTTTTTATAACAAAACTTTATGGCTCAATTTTTTAAGACATACATTTTTTCAAACAACATCTATTCCTAAACCAAACAATAATGTGTTGCAGTTGCATAATTTCTAGAGTAACTGAGAAACACTGAACCATGTAGGCTAAATATAATCTTGTTTTAGTTTATGCGTGGTCTTCTTAGATTTTTTTTCGTTTTTTTTACTCTAATAGTTTCATAATAGTTGTAGTCCTGCTTTAGTTCAAATTCCTGGTTCACTCTTCTTTGTTAAGTCCTGGTTTCGATTTAGACTTAGAATTAGACTTGCCCAAATCTAATCCTAGTTTGCTGGTTCATACCTGGTGTGGAGGTATAAACGAATCTGGTTCACTTCCTCCCAGAGTAAATCTCTACGGCGACAGGCGGCAAACCCCAGACCTGCTCCGGACCAGGTCAAGTTGGTGGCAGCTCAAACAGCTCCTGCAGCTTGGCGTCCTTGGGAATCCTGTCGATTTGGACTCACCGATTGTAAAAGGGGTGCTCCGCAGAGAGAGAATGTTCAGGGATCGGCAAAACCCATTGGATTTCCCCGATGGTTATCTTTTTGAGATTTATCGATTCTCTCGTGAAGGAATCGAGTACCTCTGTGGGGTTTTAGAGCCCTACATCGCTAACGCCGCCAAACAAAGTCGAGCGCTAACGGTTTCCCAAACAATAGAGCAATAAAAATATTAGATAAGAAACATCAGGTCCCATCATTGTGATTGTAAAGATGATGGCCTTCAATAATCACATCAAATGGTCACAGTTGAAGCTGATCCATAAATGTTTACACGGCCAAGCTCCTCGGGTTCATTGTGAGAGTGTAGTTCCTCTCAGGACTGTGGGCTCCAGAACCAGAGGAGCTCAAAGTGGGAACTGTCAGGTCCCGAGGAGAAAAACAACAGGAGTTTTCATGTATTCCATTGGGGATGCTGAAAGACTCCACAATTGCTCGAGCTTTGCACGTAACAAGTAGTGACTCATCAAACTTACACATTGAGTGAATCAGCAATACGTTCCACTCTTTTCTGAATTTAGCCGCTGCCACTGTGTTTCCCTTTGGCAGAATTTTGCTTTTTACGTCCTCATGTTTATTGAGGATGACGCTAGCTCCTCCTGTGAGAAGTACGCTGCTCTTACCTTCTCCCTTGTTCTAATTGGCCAACGGGTGCTAACTAACTAAGATATCAAGATAACTAAATCTTGGGTAGCTCAGTTGGCAGAGTGGTCATTTTCTGCTCTGAAGGTTGGTGGTTTGAATCCTGCTCTTGACATAAACATCCTCGGTTGAGCGGTCAGATCCGTTGACCCATTGGTGAAAGGTTCCTTGATGTAAAACGCTCTGAGTACCTTGAAGATGGAACAACGCTATATAAAAATGTGACTACAGTATTAACAGAATGAGGTGTGAACCTGCTTCGTAGTACGGCTTGTCCAGAGATGCTCATGTCTTGGTCAATCCAGGTAAGAGGAACTAGTAGCAGTACAGACCTCTGGTTTGGTTCTGTGTTATTCTTCTTTGGTACAGATTAACCACTAATTGGTCCTGCTTTAGCTCTAACTTCCGTTTTAGAGCTAAAGCAGGCCTTAATTTAGGTCTGTTTGTGGTTTAGATTTGGCCTGCACAATACTTAAAAATGTTGCAATATGCGATACAGCTGTCAGTCACTCACGATAATATTGCACTTTTTCATGATACTTTTTGACACTTTATTTTAAGTTCTGTTGAAACAAAAGTGAGAATCTCTATCAAAACAAAAGCTTAACACTGACAAACTGAGGTATAAATCATGTATTATTTAGAACTTTAAGAAAATATTCTTCCCTTTCTTTTTAAGAACACATATTCTCATAAAAAAAAACGTTCTTGCGACTGATTTTATGCATCAGCCATTATCGCGATATCAGTACTTTTGCAATATATTGCGCAGCCCGAATGTAGATACAGATCTAGTCTATGGTTTAGTTTAGACTCGATCTTGGCCTGGTTTAGTTCTGGCTTGGTCCTGATTCCTTCTCTTAACCCCTTTTGTCCTCGTATCCAAACACATTCCTCCTCTCCCCCCCTCCATTGGCCTCCGCGATCAGATCCATTGATTTATACGTGCCGTTTTTAGGTCAGTTATATTTAATGTGACTGCCGGATTCGTATCTCCCTGGTGCATTATGTGTAGCGTGCTAATCCTGCTAGCGCTATCTGCTCTGCTAAACTGCGCTTTGTGGCCCCAGCTTTTCTTTCCCCGCTTTGTTCCAAGACGCTTTGAACGCCCTCTGTTTTATTTTGACCCAGTTAACTCGAGAGTGCTTAATGTTTATGGAGTATTTTATGAGTCTCCCTGGGCTCCTATGGACACGCCAGCTTTCTATTACAAGAAATGCTCGGAATTCTGGGCCACATAAGGGAGGCACTATATAGAGGACAGGATTAAAGAGGTAAATGTACACTATTTGATGGGTTAAGTACAGCTTTAACTGGCAATAACTGTACGTCATTTTATTTGAACAACCAAGCAAGATTCAGTCAGCTTTAATAAGACTTAGAGCACGTAAACACTTATGGTCCACTCCATTTAATCCGCACAAAAGCAGGAGTGAATGATACGATTGGACATGTGTTAAGTGCATGCTGTTTGTGTTCACACTTGTCCAAGTGAAGTGCACAAAAACTGCTCCAGAGTTCAAATAAAGTGGACCAACCCCAGAAAGTGTGAACCCTTAAAGGACATGTTATTCAAAATGTAAAGCTTTTTTGAGCCTCTAATCCCTTGATTTTCAACCAGTGTGCCGGGGAACACTGGTGTGCTTTCAGGTATTGCCAGGTGTGCCTTGAAGATATGTCCAATTTGAGTTAACAGATTCATTTAATTTAATGTTTACCATTTTGGACAGTCCTGAGCCAACTTTAAATCAAAAACTGCCACCATTACCAAATTTAGTGTCATGAACTATATTAGCTTCATTATATTTGACATTTTTCTTTTTTTCATTTTAAGAGGTGCAATTTGTTATTATTTTCAGTAGATATTGTGCTGCAGAATCATTTCAGATAAAAAAGTGTGCCATGACTCAAAAAAAGGTTGAAAAACACTGCTCTAATCCAATGGTTCCCAACCTTTTTTGTCTGGAGTACCCCCTGAGGTTTGTTTCACACTCGGAGCACCCCTTTACTTGAGTTTTGGGCAAATAAATAGGTTTATTCAAATATGATCAATCATTAGTATTATAGTTTAGTCTTAATTATAGTATTTATGATCCAAAATTGTCCAAAAACATGTGAAATGTAAAGCTAATGACACTTTTTAATACAGTTAAAAATACATTTAATCTTCATTTGAAACCTGAAACCATTACAAGTACCCCCTGGTAATTCGTCGTGTACCCCCTGGGGTCCCCGTACCCCTGCTTGGGAAACACTGCTCTAATCTACAGACCTTTATTTAACCCTCCCGCTATCTTCTAGCTTTTTATCTAGCTTTTTTTTTTCATCGCTTTGAAACTTTAACCTAACATACAATTTATACTGTTTTAAATAAAATACGTTTTTTATTTTTCTTGATATGAAAACGTATATTGCTCTTTGACCAAATGTGCATTGCTCAAACGAAGAGAGCACAAGGGTTAATCTGTTTACGAGGTTGTCTTGCTTCAAATTTCCAACATTTGTTACATCATAGGTAGAAATCCACATTTTTTAAAATACTTTTTTTTTGCTTTATTGGACAGGACAGAGTGTGGTAAACCCGGAAGTAAGAGCTGAAAGCAGCGCTCTGATTGGCTGTGCTTGATCCTGTCGTACGAGTGTCACTTTGCCGTCTGGAAAAAACAGAAAATGTGCCTGAAAATGGACGCTTATGGATATTAATGTTGTGCCAAAGGGTTTGTGGGGGCGAGAAACTAGATAAGCGCATGTGTGAAAGTTAGGTAACCCAGCTTCAAACTTAAAGGAAGTAATGGGGGGTGGGAGATAGAGCTTTTACTGCATCCCATCCCAGTCTTTTTATTTATTTTTCCCCCCAGAATTGATAGATGCTTGATGAGATGTACATAATAGTTTATTTTCTCAAAACAACAAACTCACAATCTCTTTGGAGCTGACACAAGGCCAAGAACTGCCATTAGTTTGTTTGTTTGTTTGAATGCCTGTAGTTCAGTTAATACAAGGTCAGTCAACTCTCAATTAGAATACAAACACACTCTCTTTCCCCTCAACCCCTCTCCACCGCAGCAGCAGAGCCCTCAGCCTCCTCAGCACCAGTGTCTCTCTCTGGAGGGAGGAGGAGAGACTCTTTATGCCAAACAAAGCCGCTCTCTCTCTTCGCAGTTCATTATTTTCCCGTGCTTGCTGATTTAGATTCAGAGGATCAGAGCAAGATGAAGGGCCACGGCGACGGCTCATTACGGCCCGGGTCATGTTCGACGACTCCCCTTTCTCTCTGTCGCGCTTTCTCTCTTTCGCCATCCTTTCTTTCTCTTTCAGTTCTGTATATGCTCTTTTTGTAAATCTCCCATACTTTCTCTTTCTCTCTTTTCTCCCTCCCTCTCACTCCTCTCTCTCTTTCCTCTGTCCAGTATCTTTGCCTCTATGTTTTCTCCTTCCCTCTTCCTCTTGCTTCCTCTCTCTCTCTCACTTTTGTATACAGTCTTATTCTCAATCTTGCATCTCAATTCCAACTTTTCTCTCTCTCTTTTCTCTCCCTCTCCTCATTTTCTCTCTCCTCCTCTCTCTCTTACCTCTTTATCTTCCCCTTTTTGTTTTTCTCCTTCTGTTTTTCGCTCCTCTGTTCTTTCTTTTTCACAACCTTGTGTCTCATTTCCTCTGTTTCTCTCTCTTTTCTCTTTTTCTCCCCCTCTCCTCATTTTCTTTCTCCTCCTCTCTCTCTTATCTTTGTATCTTTCCCTTCTCTCTCTCTCTCTCTCCCTCTCCCTCTCTCACACACATCTGTACACAGTCTTTTTTCTCAATTTTGCTTCACATTTCCTAATGTTTTCTTTCTCCATTATTCTCTCTCTTTTACTTCTGTACATGCTCTTTTTCTCAGTCTCCCATCCTTTCTCTTTCTTTCTTTTCTACTTCCCTCTCTTTACTCCTCTCTCTCTCTTACCTGTATCTTTGCCTCTCTGTTTTTCTATTTCTTCTCCCTCCATCTCTCATCTCTGTAGACTGTTTTTTTCTTTCTCTCTCTTACCTCTGTGTCTTTCCCTCAGTGTTTTTCTTATTTTCCTCTCCCTCTCTCACCTCTCTATACTTTCTTTTTCTCAACCTCACATCTCATTTCCTACCGTTCTCTCTCTAATTTCTCTCCCTCTCTTCATTTTCTCTTTCTCCACCTCTCTTTCTTCTCTCCCTCTTCTCAGTACCTACTTCTTTTTTCCTCCTTCTATCTCTTTTTTTCTGTTCCCCACCCTCCCTCTCTGTCATCTCTCTTACCACGTCTTTCTCACTTCCCTCTTTCTCCCCCTCTTTCCTTTTCTCTCTCACTTTTTCACCCTCTTTCTCAGTCTCTACTGTGTCTCTCTTCTCCGGCCACTCTTTCCATCTTTTCTCAGTTTCCCCCTCCTTTTATCTATTTTTTCTTTCCCCTGGCCCTTCCCTTCTCTCTCTCTCTTTACTCTTCCCTTCTCTGTCACACCCCTCTCTCTCTTCTCTCTTCCATCCTCTCCCTTTTTTCTCTCTCCGTATGTCTCTTTTTCTGTTCTCTCACTTCCCTCTTTCACCCTTTTCACACTTTCTCTCTCTTCTTTGCCCGCTCTTTCCTTCTTCTCACCAGTTCTCCCTCATTCTATCTCTTTTCCCCCCAGCCCTCTCTCTCTTTGTCTGTCTCTGTCTCTTTATCTCTCTCTTTACTCTTCCCCTTCTCTCTCTTGCTCTGTCTCTCTCTCACATCCCTCCCTCTCCTTTCTCTCCTCTCTTCCATCCTCTTTTTCTCTTTCACCATATTTCATTTTTCTGTTCTCTTACTTTCCTCTTTCTCCCTCTCTTTCCTTCTCACCCCTTTTCTCAGTCCATCTCGCTCTTGTCTCTCTTCTCTGCCCTCTCTTTCCCTCTCCGTTCCTCCCTCTATATCTATTTTTTCTTTCCCTTACCCTTTCTCTCTCTCTGTCTCTTTCTCTTTACTCTTCCCTTGTCTCATTGCTCCGTGTCTCTCTCACATCCCTCCTTTTTCTCTCTCTCCTCTCTTCCACCCTCTCTCTCTTTTTCTCTTTCACTATATCTCTTTTTCTGTCCTCCCACTTTCTTCTTTCCCTACTCTTTTCCTGTTTTCTCCCCCTCCTCTTATCTCTTTTTTCTTTCCCCAGCCCTTTCTCTCTGTCTCTATCTCTCTCTCTCTCTGCTTTTTACTCTTTCCCTTCTCTCTCTAGCTCTGTGTCTCTCTCACATCCCTCCCTTTTCTCTCTCTCTCCTCTCCTCCTTCCTCTCACTCTTTTCTCTTTCCCCATATCTCTTTTTTGTTCTCTCAATTTCCACTTTCCCCTCTCTTTCCTTTTCCCTCACTTTTTTCACCCTTTTCTCTTCACTGCCCTCTCTATTCTTCCCTCTTTATCTCTTTTTTCTTTCCCTTACCCTTTCTCTCTCTGTCTCTTTCTCTCTGCGCCTCTCTCTCATCCTTCCGTTTTCTCTGTCTTTTCGCCTCCATCCTTTCCCTTTCTCTTCTTCTCCCTGTTTTTCCTTCTCTACAAAGGTTACACAGTGCACCTTTATGTATTTAAGAAGCAGCTTTTATAACTTCTGAACGCAAACGTAACATGTTTTTCTGAAAAGGAGGAAAACAACAATTTTCTCCCAATATTTGAACCACAATTGTGCGCCTAAATGCAGAAGCGCTCGTCTTCCATTACCTGCAGTGTGTTTTGGGTCTGCTCCAGGAGCCAAAAGCTCTTCGGCCTTTTCACACCAGCGGAGCAAGCAGCTCTGTTGTTGTTGTTGCGGAGGCTCGGAGCAGAACATGACAAGAGCAAATGGAGCAGAAAAATGGCAGCAGGCTTTAAGAGCACCGGGATGATAAGGCCAAACCACTCGAGAGGCAGAGAGAGGGGCGTAGTGTAGGTAATAGATGTTTACATACGTGTTTTAGGGTTTAGAACTGAGACACAGCTGTAATTTATGTGAAAATACACACGTTCAACACTTTTAGCCACGCTGCAAAAACAAAAATCTAATTCAGAGTTTAAAATCGTGCTGAAGGATTTGCTGTATTTCTAAAGATAATCCTGATTTATTCAAGTTTTAAGAAGAGACACTGCAGGTGAATAGAAAAATAAATCATTATGTACTGTTTTCATAAAGAAATAAGGTAGTTTATGTGTAAAAGGGCCGAAATTACACACATTCGGGACATTTAAATCTGAAAAATTCACAGAACCACCAAGTACCGGGAGGCATTTGGATTTCTTATTTAGTTTTAACGTAACTACATGATTGAACAAGTACAAGTTTGGTTTTCTGAAAATGCATTTTAAGAAACCGGCCTTTAAAGTTACACTTTCCCACAGAAATCTTTGGATGAAGTGCATTAAATTAAATAATAAAATATCTTTTGGAAGAGAATGGTTGTCTTAAGGCCCGGCACCAATCATTACCTCTTGTGGTTTAGTTCTGGTTTAATCCTGGTTTGATCCTGGTTTAGACCTGGTTTAATCCTGGTATGGACCTGGTTTAGACCTGGTTTAATCCTGGTATGGACCTGGTTTAGTCCTGGTTTAGACCTGTTTTAGTCCTGGTTTAGACCTGGTTTAATCCTGGTATGGACCTGGTTTAGACCTGGTTTAATCCTGGTATGGACCTGGTTTAGTCCTGGTTTAGACCTGTTTTAGTCCTGGTTTAGACCTGGTTTAATCCTGGTATGGACCTGGTTTAGACCTGATTTAGTCCTGGTTTAATCCTGGTATGGACCTGGTTTAATCCTGGTATGGACCTGGTTTAGTCCTGGTTTAGACCTGGTTTAGACCTGGTTTAGACCTGGTTTAGACCTGGTTTAGTCCTGGTTTAGACCTGGTTTAGACCTGGTTTAGACCTGGTTTAGACCTGGTTTAGTCCTGGTTTAGACCTGGTTTAGACCTGGTTTAGACCTGGTTTAAACCTGCTTTAGTCCTGATTCAGTTCTGAAGATGTTGTTAAAGCCTTTTACATGTTTTTCGTGTTTCAAAAGCGTTGGACACGTTTCTGGCCCAGAGGACAAAACCATCCGAAAACTCTAACACTCGGTAAAATAAAGTTGAATCACCCCCTCTACACTTTCTATTTCTCCATTCTATTCACTTTAAATAACTCACCAACAACACTTTATCTATTTGATTCTGTCCATCCTGTTTATTTTTGTATTTGTAAGTGTTTTCTTTATTCCAACACCTAACTGAATGTTGTATCAATATAAAAAATATTCAAACAACATGGAAAAATCAAATAATGTGGACCTTAATAAGGGTTCACGTGTTGCACCTCAATATAGGACCAAAACCAGCACTAGAACAGGACCAAAGCCAGTCTAGATCTGGACTAAACCAGGACCAAACCATAAGTGTGAACACAGCCTTCATCTTTGTCAAAACTGCTCAAATCAAATTGCAAATCAGCGACAATGAGACAAACACGAGCTCGTTTTCATTTGCAGTTTCCAGTAAACAGGAGCCAGACCAAGACACAAATAGCAGTAAATCTTATTTCCGGAGTCTGGACTTCGTCATTTTCATCTTCGCGTCACTGTTGTTTTCCGCGACTCTTTGTGAAATTTTGATTGTGTTTTGATTGGGAAAGTTGTCATGTTTGATTTGTTGAATAACCAAAGCTGGAAACATGATAGACTCCAGCCAGCACGTTCTGTTTGAGTTTGTGTGAGTAATAACAGCGTCATTACTGTATTACGGTATTACTGCTTTGAATTAATTTTCCACAATATGGCATTAAAGGACACATATTTTGCTAAATATACTCTTTTGACATCGTTGACATGGTGTAACGTGACATCTTGTTACATTCCCAGTATTGCGAGTTACAAGTGCATTTTATTATGCTCCATGCTGTTTGGACAAACTTTTTACTGAAGCTCTACTCGTCATTCAAACCTGCCTCAGGTCTTCAGCTCCTCACAGCGCCTTTTACATGCTGTCCACATCTTCCCGACAGTTCTGCTCAGATTAAGGACAAACGTTCTACCTGCAGCCTCATGCCTCTGTGTCCACGCCTTTTACTCTCTTTCTCAGCACAAAAGCATATGTGCCCTGGTTCACTGGGCGGCGATGAGAAGAGTGAACACTGAGCTAATCCTCCAGTCTAACTGAGCCTAACTAACTCGTCCTAGACAAGGACTGAGATGTGTCCAATATTAGTTTTCTTCATAATGTGCGCCAAGCGGCTGTAATTGTGGGATCAGTGGGATCATCTTTCTTTAGGGGCCGGCAACAAATTGCTTCACAGTGAGCTGAAGAATCCAACAGTACTTTTTTTCTTTCAGTAGGGTACTTAACCCAGTGACCCCAAACCATTTTCTAATGTGGCCCGATATTTAACTATCTTTAATCTAATATTTACAGCTCTTTTGAAATGTTCTTAATCAGATGAAACATGGGCAGGTCCATGATGACAGGAAAATACAATGTCAGTTACAAAAGTATGAAGAAAATTGGGTATATGGGTTGGGTATTGGGTACAGTAATATTGTAATTGTAACAAGTAAATCAGTTTTTTTTTTAGCACTGTAATAAGTACTATATAATATATTACAATGTCAGAGTAACTTGCCCAACACTGGTTGAAACATTGTTCCCTCATCAAAAACATACCAGAAGATGTATTTAGCTCAGTTTGTATTCAGTAATCAAGGAAATTTACAAGGTCCTCTCACTCTGAGCCTCAGAATGCAGCTGGTTTCAATTTTCCCCAGATTGTGATAGAGTTCTGGAGATCTCCAAAGTGGTTTTTAAGTCCATTCATCATCAGACTCGTTCTGAGCATTTCTACCTTAAACCACTCATTATAAAAACATGCTTACATTAGCATGTCAGGTGTAAGTGTCAGGGCAAACAGAACCAGAAACAGATGCTCATTTAGTTTTTTATAAACACGTCTTTTTAGTTACGGTTAGGGTTAAAACATGAGATGCCAAACTTCAGGTACAAGAGCATGTTTAAAGGCCAATAACAATGCTTTTCCCATTCATTTATGCTGATGAAAAGACATAAATGAAATTGTTCAGCTCAGGTCGTCGTATCGGAGACACTTTGACATTTACTCGGCGACTGCGTTCGTGACACGGCGGCTACATAAAAACAGGTGAAGTGATGTTTTTGTAAGTGCATTTCTGACCTTCAGCCATAGCGGTTCATTTGACTGACGGCTCGAGCAGAGCGGCCCCGGGGAGCGGCCGGATCAGAACACTTTTCTGAGCCTGGATTCAAGGCCAGACTGTGCAGACGGGTAAAATGTTTCTGGCTATCAATTTGAAAGTTTGAATGCAGATTACTGACCTAAAACATTCCAAAAAATGAATTAAAGTTCCTGTAATGTAAAGCACTTTGAATTACTTTGTGAACGAATGCCTAAGTTAAATAAACAATCGAAACTTCCAAGAAACTGCAACAAAGACCTTTGTCAGATTTTTTTTTTTTAATCCGATGAGATTAATTTGGTCTGCTGATTATTTATAATGTTCTTTTTTATAAACCAGTATTTATTTGTCCACTAGCTGTTGAAACTGTCTAATATCTAAAAAATATAAGGTGAAAAAGAAGGATATTTTGTTATAACAGATGAAGAGTGGGAGCATATGTATAGATCTAAATCTTCAGCGGTTGTCTGTAGGGTAAAATACCATAGTATTTTGTTTTATATTTAATTACCAAGATGGTTTTAAGGTTTTAAAATTTTGTAAAACAGACGAAGTCCCTTGGATTTTTGTTGTCAGATTTTACGGCACAGACAACCACCCGAGCGTCTTCAAGAAAGTCTATATGACAACACGTTTCACTAAAACTTAGTTAAAATGATTATATTTAAGATTTTACTTAAGTTTTGCCTGTTGGTCCCCAGTTTGACAGTTTCTGGAAAGTTTATAATGTTCCTGGTTGGACATGGGCAGCAAAATATGACAAAGTGACAGGCAATTCCACAACTGTTACCTAGCAACCATTTTGAAAACAAGGGCCAAAATCCATATAAATTACACACTATTTCTGATAATACCTGATAAGCCCTTTATGTTGTTGAATGACCATTTGAATTGTTAAAGAATATGTCAGTTGTCTGTAAATTGTCTCTGTATTTACAACGGCCCGTCGCTTTTTGATGACATCACAGACGGATTCTGCTTTAGAACTCAGCACTACTTCTTGTCATTTTAAACTTTTCATGATTCCTTCACAAACTGCAACTTCACAAATGTACAACTATGATATATAATTGCCACAGATGCCCTCCCACCAAACATAGTCATAAGTACACAATTTTGAGAACATGTCACATAAACCTTCAAGTTAAAAAGCAATCCCATTCCAAAGAGCACCTGTCTAGCACTGGAATTATAAATGCACCCCGCAGCGCTTCTCATAGTATTATTTTTGGAGGACCACTTCATGTTTGGAAAGAATTCAGTATTTTATAACACCATGTCAAAGTGCACACTATTCACAAAGGAATTAGTTGTTGCCGGTGGGATTGTATTTGTCAGGCCAGATTCATTATTATGATGTGTTTTGAGATGGTCCAACTGGTTATACGTATTGGACTGAGATTAATAAAGCACTGTCACTTATTTTCAACATTGGACTTGACTTTAAAGCAGGGATTCCCAACCAAAGGTATGTGAGTAATCACCGGGTTTACTTAAAAAGGCTTCAGGTTTTAAAAGAAGGTGAAATTTACTTTTTATCTAATTAAAAAAAAAAAAAAATCTTTGGAGTATCTTTTGGAGTATCTTGGATCATAAATCAAATGAAAATGTATAGATAATAGTAATAATTACCAATGTGTGACTACTAAACCCATTTATTTCCCTGAAACTCAAGTTAAGGTGTACTCTGAGTGTGAGACAAAGCTTAGGGAGTGCACGAGACAAAAAAGAAGTTTTGGAACCACTGCTTTAAAGGACAAGTATTATGCATTATATGTATTGTTATTGGCCTTTAAAGTATATTTAAAGTCTACTTAAAACTTATCAAAAACAACAAAACTTAAAATAATCCAAATTATCTGTCAGTGGGTTATAGATACTTACCCCACTGACAAATGTATTTTCTTATTTTGAGCAAAATTATCGTATGATCATCAGAAATACCTTGAAACAGTGAAATATTCTGAATCAAATCAGTGATTAAATCTCATCGAGTCAAAACTACTCAAGATAAAAAAAGTAAATTCAAGGCATTTTAAACTTGGACAGATTTACATTTTAGATCATTTGGATTGAAGTAAGAAATAATGTATTGAAACAAGTCAGAAACAGTTTGAAACAAGTAAAATAATCTAGTTCCATCAAATAAATCGTCTCCACTGAGTCAAAACCTCTGAAATTCAGATTAATATCCTCAAATCAAGACATTTTAACTCAGCCAGAAATCCATTTTTACAGTGCAAGCAATTTACACCAGATATTGCACGGCTCAGCCACACTTGTTTCGTTGTTTATTCTTACTAACCCGTCTCTAAACTTCCAGAATTGCAAAATAAAAAAGTGTGGGGAAGATTCCTGCAGTGCTGGACTTAAGATTCCGGTCCTGCTCTGGGGTTTTAGGTCTGGTTCTGCCTGAGTGAGTGCGAGCGTCGAGCCGCGGACACAGACAAATCTAACAGCGCTGCAGAGACTGGAGCGGCCCCGGAGGCTTAAGGACCATCTCCAGGACACTCTGAAACCCAGATCCAAGCACAGAGACCTATACACAAGGCAAAAAGGTCTGCCACGGCACTACGCAATCTTTGTTGTTTCCATGGAGATGCCTGGAATGTCCCACGGTATTGCATTCAATGTATCATTTGCAATCGAGATTTATTTAAGTTTTTTTTTAAATATCTTGAAAACATGCGTGTGGGCTTGCCTTTCCATAGATCTGACCCAGGCTGTACTGGCCTTGTCTGGAGCACTTGAATGTCCCCACGGAGATGGAGAGTTTAATGCCGTACTGTGGAACATTCTAAACGATGCAAACTCTACCGCGATAAGCATGTTCTGTGGGGAGATTCTCCATCACAAACTGTTCATGTTGACCAGTTGCTGAATTTAGTTATTCAAGAACGCTAACGGCAGTTTCAGGCTAAGCTGGTGTCACCCGCTGTATTTTAACATCTCCAGAACAATCGATTTACTTTTCTACACCTGGAAACACCAGGTCAACAACCTCAGGCTTGAATTTAATTAGTTCTGCTTAAAATACAAATAATTCGCGAGGAATGAAATGAGAAGAGGGGACAAGTTGAGTTTCCTATTAATTCAACAGATTTTTCGCCCACACCAGATGTGACGCACCACCAGGAAAGTTCTGCAGGGCGATCGGTTGAAAAAAAGGAAAATCTATAGTTTAACTTCACTAAAATGAAAACAATGTGATCAGGGGTGTCCACTCCTGTTTTGAAACCTGTATGAAGCGGAGAGCCCCAGATGACATGATAATGAAGTCAATCATTCAACATTTTGTGTAGACGTATAGTTTTGATGAGCCACCTCGCCTTTAATAAGGCTCGGAACATTGATTTTGTTTGTTATTTATGTTATGATGGCAGAATTTTACAGTAAAAATTACTACTTCATGTTATTTGAGCCAATTTAGCAGGAAGCCTGAGGGCCATGAAATTGGTCTAGTTCAGGGGTCGGCAACCTTTAACACCGAAAGAGCCATTTGAACCCGGTTTCCACGAAAAAAAAAACACTGGGAGCCGCAAATACTTTTTGACCTTTAAAATGGGGGAAAAAACCTGCATTTATTAAAAAGAAAAAAATATACATATAAGTGATCCCTCGCTATATCACGTTTCATCTTTCACGGCTTCGCTGCTTCACGGATTTTTTTTACAGTGCGGATATTTTTTACAGTGCATCCACTGAACTTCAGCGCACGCACAAGAAGGGACCCTTTGATGAGTCGTTCAATGTAGTTCTCAAATATAATCGAAGGTGGCATATCCATTTATAAAAAGAGCGCCAACAACTCCCCATAACAATGTTCCTCTCCTGCGCCTTCAGTAGAAACAGAGGCTACAGCGGAGCGGAGTCAGGACCAAGAGGCACAGACTGTGAAATACGACTGTGACAATGTTTACAACCTTGTATTATTATATTAAAATTATTGTTTTAAACAAATTTTGGGCTTTAAAACAGGTTTTGATTTTTGGTTTCATTCCATAGTTCAGTATTGCATTGTAAAATAATAAAAAATAAAGCTGTGACTACTTCACGGATTTCACTTTTCGCGTGTTATTTTTGGAATGCAACTCCCGCGATAAACGAGGGATCACTGTATTTCAAGACCACAATAATCTTCCAATTTAGAACTAAAATAAAAATAACTAACACACATAAAAATCATCATCAAATTAAATATGTTTTTTTTTTTTTTTTTTACCCAAGCCACTCGGAGCCGCAGTGTAAGGGTGATGCGGCTCTGGAGCCGCAGGTTGCCGACCCCTGGTCTAGTTATTATAAAGGATGTAATTTCTTAGAAACTCCAAAGAATGTGTCTAATTTAAACAAAATGTCAGCTGTGCAATTATGTGTACTTTTGTAAAAATCAACACACCAATATAATTTTTGAGTACTGTTTTGTGACTGTACATTTCTTTAAAATCAATTTATCCTAAAATGTCAGTAAAATATGTAAATCCGAGATGTACATATTTTTAAATACTTTTCTACGTGCTTTTACAAGTTTTACATCACATATTTATCAAATAATAAGCTATAATGGGGAACGCTTTAGATTAAGGTTCCGTAGTAAACTATATTATAATGCATGAATAAGCACTTGTTATGTGTTTATGAGCACTTATAAGGCATTTACAAGCATTTATTAACGTGATAATTGAAAATAATGTGATATGCAGCTGATTGCTGCTCTGTACATGTGGTTTATTCACACAAACGTGTTGGTTAATGGAGTGTACACATGTATGAGGCGTTATAAGTGCATAAACAAACAACTAGTGCTTATCTTATAAATAGTTTACTAAGGAACCTTAATCTAAAGCGTTACCCTATAATGTTGTATAATCTAGAAGCAAATACATTAATATGTCAAAAAAGTTATAATCTCAATGACTAAACTTTTGAAATAGTCCTTGTGGATCAGAAACACACAAAGAATAATAATCTGCCACGTTACATGCTTTCCCGGTCCCTCACGGTGGCTTGGTCTCTCTCAGCATGTTCATTAACTCCGGGTTTAATTGGAAAGAAGTCTGCAGCTAAACCTGACTTCTGAACTGCGTAAAACAATAATTACTAGCCTCAAAGCACCAAAGACTCTCTCCATAAAAGCGGTGCCACAACAAAGCCGCGAAAACATCCCCGACGTCTCCACAACACGAGCTTCTACAGCGGTTACGGGAACAGGCGTGTACTTTACCTCTGCGGCGGGTTTTCAACAATCTGTCGCTTTCAAATGGATGCGGCGCGGCTCCCTTTTGTAAACGCAGCGCTGTGTCAGGGATAGACTGTGTTTGTGTTCACTCTAATCTACGGAGAAACAAGAGGCATCCATGGCAACCACATAATATGAGCGACGCACGCAGGGAAACAAATCAGTGTCCTGGTTAGTCCTGAGTTATATGAGCGCGTTGAAAAGGAAACGGAAATGTGTTTGAATTACGGCCGGCAGTGAACGCATCGCTCCGGTCAGATTTTGTTGCTCTTGAGAAAAATGCCGTGTTTCTTTTTTTACAGTTAAACAGATAAAGTCTGATCACCGATAGACATTCGTACATTCTCGATCTCTGTCCGTTGGTCAAACTATCAATCAACCTACAAAGTCACAGTTTATGCAAAGTTTCAGCAAATCTAAATGAATGCTTTTTAATGCCGCATTTCAAGATTTTTAATGCCATAAACAACATCAAAAGACATTTACGATATTTCCATTGGGCAGTAGAATGACCAGAATATAATAAACTACTTCATAATATTCAGAAAGCTAATTTACATGAACGTTAAACCATGCAATGTATGTTTTGAACCCTACCTTTTACTTTAGAGATGATTTGGAGAGAGCAGCTTCAGTGACAGACTGATTCACCCTTTCTGTGTGAAGGAGAGGTTTGGCAGGTCTTTCCTTCCTGCCGCTGTCAGACTTTACAATGAACACTGTTAGCCCTGAACATGTGTCAGTCACCCGCTATAATCATGTGCAATACTGTAACATGTGTCATTCATCATGTGCAATACTGTAACATGTGTCATTCACCTGTGATAATCATGTGCAATATAATTTAACATACTATCAATACACTCTTACCTCACCATAGTCACTTACTGTATATAACAATACACTCAAGCCACTTTAGTTGCCATTTTACTGTAAATAAGAGTGTGCACTTTATACCTTATACTTTATATTGTATTTTTTATGACCATGTTTATTTATCCTATTTTTA
Organism: Rhinogobius similis; assembly: GCA_019453435.1. Classification (NCBI taxonomy): domain Eukaryota; kingdom Metazoa; phylum Chordata; class Actinopteri; order Gobiiformes; family Gobiidae; genus Rhinogobius; species Rhinogobius similis. The sequence goes on along the minus strand of CM033620.1, from coordinate 12,904,185 downwards.
TTGCATGCAACTATTTCTTTCATTCCTGTCCTAAACTGTGTGTTGCAACAGTGGAATTTCCCCATTGTGGGACAAATAAAGGATCTCTTATCTTATCTTATCTTATCTTATCTTATTTGATCGCAACATCTGGATTCAATCAATCCAGTGCATCTGGGATTCAACATCTATTTGATTGTTAAATTTCAAAGTAAAAACGACAGTCATGGACTCGCTCTTCTGATACAGCGGCTCTGGGAGACATGGACTGCGATAATTATTATTAGCTCTTATTTTTATCATGTGTATAGTTATTGTTCTGATGGATTTAATGGCTGTGGAGACTGAATGTAATGCTTTTAATGCGTTTTAAGGCTTTTTTTTGCCAACATTAATTTAATGACTTTTGTTGCTTTTTAATGCCCTGTGGAAACCTTGAGAGTTACATGAAATTGAACGTCGGCCACATGAATGAATCGTGAGTAACTCTGAAATTATTGTCACTAGTCCACTATAAAACATCAAACTAATCGACTATAAATTGACTATAAATTGACTAACCGTTATCAGACACTAAAAAACACATGTCAAAAGACCTTTTATAACAAACACTGCGATATTAATACATCAAAATGTCAAAAAATAATAGATTATTGCTGATTTTCCACGATAACACTTCACACTTCATTCATAAATATTCTCTATCTAGAAGCCATTCACCATATTTCAACTTTATTTGGCTGATAATGTATTTAAAAACGTTAAATATACAATACAAATAATCGTTTGACTAGTCGACTAATTGAAAAATAATCGTTTGACTAGTCGACTACTAAAATAATCGCTAGTAACAGCCCTAATAATAACCACTTAAAATATCAAGGCTATAATGAGACTATGAGCCGTAAAGGAAACAAGTCTTTATTTACAGCGGTCTTCATCAAGGCTTCCATAAATCCCTAACAAACACGCCAGTGGAGCTCACCAGTCTGTCCCGTCCACATCCATGTAAGCCGCGCTTCTGGGAGTAAATCTATCATTCATTTTTGCCAAAAGGATTTAGAAAAATTAAAATGTTTCATTTTCAGCCTTTTTTGAGTCACGGCACACTTTTTTTGGTTGAGAAGAGACGACCGCAATGACCAACTTGGACCTTTTAGTTCAAAAATGTGTTATAAAATGTGGTGAATAATGTCTTTTCCAAGGCAAGGCAAACTGGCAATACTTCAAGGCAAACTACTATGAAGGAACCCTCTCTACACTGGATGAACTGTTCTTCATCTGCTCGGAGGAACTCTCTCTACGCTAGATGAACTGTTTCTCATCTGCTAGGAGGAACTCTCTCTACGCTAGATGAACTGTTTCTCATCTGTCTGGAGGAACTCTCTCTACACTAGATGAACTGTTCCTCATCTGCCTGTAGGAACTCTCTCTACACTAGATGAACTGTTTCTCATCTGCTCGGAGGAACCCTCTCTACACCAGATGAACTGCTCCTCATCTGCCTGGAGGAACTCTCTCTACACTAGATGAACTGTTCCTCATCTGCCAGGAGGAACTCTCTCTACACTAGATGAACTGTTCCTCATCTGTCAGGAGGAACTCTCTCTACACTAGATGAACTGTTCCTCATCTGCCTGTAGGAACTCTCTCTACACTAGATGAACTGTTTCTCATCTGCTCGGAGGAACCCTCTCTACACTAGATGAACTGTTTCTCATATGCCAGGAGGAACCCTCTCTACACCAGATGAACTGCTCCTCATCTGCCTGGAGGAACTCTCTCTACACTAGATGAACTGTTCCTCATCTGCCAGGAGGAACTCTCTCTACACTAGATGAACTGTTCCTCATCTGTCAGGAGGAACTCTCTCTACACTAGATGAACTGTTCCTCATCTGCCCGGAGGAACTCTCTCTACACTAGATGAACTGTTCCTCTTCTGCCTGGAGGAACTCTCTCTACACTAGATGAACTGTTCCTCATCGGCCTGGAGGAACTCTCTCTACACTAGATAAACTGTTTCTCCTCTGCCTGGAGGAACTCTCTCTACACTAAATGAACTGCTCCTCATCTGCCCGGAGGAACTCTCTCTACACTAGATGAACTGTTCCTCATCTGCCTGGAGGAACTCTCTCTACACTAAATGAACTGCTCCTCATCTGCCCGGAGGAACTCTCTCTACACTAGATGAACTGCTCCTCATCTGCCCGGAGGAACTCTCTCTACACTAGATTAACTGTTCCCCACCTGCCTGGAGGAACTCTCTCTACACTAGATGAACTGTTTCTCATCTGCTCGGAGGAACCCTCTCTACACTAGATGAACTGTTCCTCATCTGCCCGGAGGAACTTTCTCTACACTAGATGAACTTTTCCTCATCTGCCTGGAGGAACTCTCTCTACACTAGATGAACTGTTCCCCACCTGCCTGGAGGAACTCTCTCTACACTAGATGAACTGTTCCCCACCTGCCTGGAGGAACTCTCTCTACACTAGATGATCCACCTTCCTTCCCTCTTGAGTGGTTCTGGCTCCAAATGGATGTGTCAGTCCTGGACCATCTGCAGTCTGTCCGTCCGCTACAAAAATAAACTTAATTGAAACTATTGTTCCTTGGCACATAGGTTGAAAATCAAGGCGTTATTCACCTCATTCCGGAAGTTGCCGTACGCGCCGCCGTCTTGTTTCCGTTGTATTAGTTCACACGGAGCAGACGAGCTCAACAGAAAATAAGTTCTACACAGACTAAAAAGCCGTTTTCAGGCCTCAGGAAATCGTTGCGTTGTTGACTTGTTGTTGCTCGTGTTCATTACACATTTTACACAAATCAATCTACTTTATGTAACATTTTAGCGTCAGACTTTTCCCTCGTCATTAGCTTTAACGGAGTTCTCGTCAAATGGAAGTGCGTTTACAACAAAAGTGCAAAAAACGGCAAAAGTGGACGGGGCAGAATAAGGTCAATAAGACGTGAAGCTGGTTTCCCTTCACCAGAGACGTTACATGTAGTACATCTTTAACTTTGACCTTAGATGTGACAGAATGACGAAATCCTCTGCACCTTTTTGTGAACCTTCCCCCTCCTCAGGTCTCACTAAACCTGTGGCTCCCCGTCGGCCCCTTTGTGCCACGGTTCGTTTCCTTATATGGACGCGCTGCTCTGGAGGCTGTGACTTTGCCCCGTGCCGCCTCTGTGTGTGTGTGTGGTTTGATTGACAGCTCCAAAGCTTTTAATGACAAAGCCCTTTACTTCCCTCAGCCTCTGGATAAAAGTGGGATCCGACTAAAGCCGCGTCCTGCCGTGTGGACGTTTGAAGTGAGCTCCATCAGAATGCACCGCGACATCAGAGCGCTCGACTTTGCTCAAACTTACGGCTCCCACACAAGTCAAAGGTGCAGACGAGCCTCTTCACAGTTTGTCAACAGTTCTACATTGTTCAGGAGGGTGCGACGTATGTGACTTTACTAGTGGAGCGTCTGCCACGTTCTTGTCTGGAATTGATGAAGAATATTTTAGCTTCACAAATGTATGAAACATTATAATAACAATATTTAAGACTGTAACACCAAAGGCTTATTTTGAAATGTTTAAGCTTAAGTTTTAGATAAAGCAAAGGCCTGTAGAGTTATTATTTTATTTACAAAGTTTCTTCTACTTTTACTTTTTATAAAAAACTATTATGAAAAACTCAGTGCATGGAGGAAATCACTAGAGCAACATGTGCACTGGAGGCTCATTTAGGACAGTACTGGAGGCTGCCACTAGGGGCAAGTCTTATAAGTACTGCAGCAAGAAAATACAGCTGTGAGGAACCTGTACCATGATAGTGAGATCATGGGGTCTGTGAGTTTACACTTGGGTTCAAAGAATAACAATGAGCTTGGGAGGAGTAATGCCCTAAACCTAGAAAACTATAGAATAAGAGCCGAGCTGTGGGGCGTAATGGTCCTGAATATTCAGAGCTATAAATTGGGCTGCATTCTCTTTGTCGGGGCTTCTGGAGGTTTTTTCTTCGTGTGAGGATCTCTGTGGGTTTGGAGCCATGAGCTGGGACACTGGTTAGAGGAGCTTTTTGCGTGGTCTGCGAACCAACCAGATTCTACATTTTACCAAGGATGAAGTTATTTTTTGGACAATAAAGACTCTATTGCATTGAATTTTGTTGAGTTTGTCTTCTTCATTGTGTCAAACATGCGAGCGTTATCCAGAAGAAATTATGACACAACAGAATGTCCCACAGTATGGCATTAAATATAAGGCGTGTTTTGACTAGACTTGGTCCCCCAGACTGGTTTGCTTGTCCAGGCTCACAGGGGTCCGCTGACGTCAACCAAACATGACTAAGGTTTTCTTCATAAATAAAATCTAAATCGTACCTGAATTACACTTTTTCTTCCTGCGGCCGATCTCCCCATTCACGAAAAGATGTTTAGTAATTACACGTTTGTGGTGCTGTCAGATGTAGATAAAGCTAGGGTAAACAAAATACAGCTTTCTTTTCAAGTCAGCTTTTTCTGCATTTATTTCACTTCTCTGCAAAGCCTCTAGGGCATGTTTAAACCTCACTGTATTAAATATGTTGGTATTATGTTGCATGTTGTATTATGCAGTGAAAATATAACATTTACAGTCTTGCTGCGAGTACCGTGTATCGTAAACAGCTGATGCTAAGGTGCTAGCTTTGTTTTGCTAGCTCTGTCAGCTCAACAAACAAAGCTATCGTCACTGGAAATGGTTTGTCTCAAGATCAAGTCAGCATTTGGTGAGAAATGGTTCATTTGTCTATATATCTGCTTTTTGTCGTCCTCTTTTGTCCAATCATCTCGCTCTAAATCTGTCCGTGTTCTAAAGCGAGCCAGCACCCTCTCCGAGCTAATCCCTCTCAGCCCCCTTCAGACGCCTCAAACGGGGCGGGGCGGTTCACTTTTGTTCAGTGGAAACACATCTGACCTCTTGCTCCGCACCATATCGCGCTAATGGAAGTATTACTGTACACTGTGTATCTCCATGGAGACGGCAGATAACGTCATCAGATCTGTGGAGAGGCGAGCCCGCTGACAGTGAGTAGACAAGTTTTTCAAGATATGTTTGAGCAATAAAACCACCTGTAATTAAATAAATGTTAGACACATTTCCAGAGAGTGGAACATTCCAGGCAAAGCCTTAACATCTTAAGCAGGTGGTAGACCCTCGACCAGAAAAGTTACATAGTGAATATTTGAGAAGTTAATTTTTCTGAAATAAATCAATTATACTATCACTGCACATTATTGAATGCATAAATTGCATGAAAGATGTATATATAGGATAAAAGGATGAACAACAGGGTTAGCAAGACATTTAGCACGTCGTACTCTGTCTGGAGGGTTGAGGGTTCATATGCTTCTGTTGTGTCCTTGAGCAAGATCCTTACTCTCTAGTTACAATGCTTCTCCATTTACTTATATAAACGCTCACAGTGTTTTTAAACAAAACCCTGCCTGGTTTTGCCTTGATACCTGGTGCCATTGGCCTGGTGCTATTCTAAGTGTTAGCTCTAATGGAGCTAATGCAGTGTGATAGTTTGCACGAGCAACACCAGAGCAGAGTTTATATATTAGCTCATTTTGTGGAGATTATTACCATTAGCGATTAGCCAAAACAAGCATACATGCTAACAACCTCATAATTAAAATGTCTTGTATGTATATATATGTATATATAAGTGTGTATGACAGGTTTTCATGATTTTCTAATTTAGCCTTTATTCAGTGCATTAATACCTATGTTTTTGTTTCACCAAGTGCCACAAACAACAGCAATAAATGATTGTTAGAAACTAGAATATGAAGTTAGATATTGACAGTTGCGAAAATACTAACAATAACCACTCGTCTGTGCTGTCTGCAAAGGACAAAATTACAGTTTTATTTGCTGTTCCGTTTAATCAATAGAATGTAAACACACGCTGTGTGTAATTCCTGGGGCTTGCGTCAGTCCTGGACAGTTCCATTATATACATTTGAAACATTTGCTGAAGTTTGCTGCAGTCCACTTGACCCAGGTCACTTTTTTACCACAAAATAAAATAAAAGAAAACAGCCAGAATGAAATAAATAACATAGTGTCCTGGTTTGGCTCGCTCACTGTCCAGTGCAAAAATAAAATTGAGAAACTTGTCAAGAACACAATGAAAATCATAGGAAGGAAAGAGTATCTCTCCCAAACAATCTTTGAAACGTCTGTCTTGGTACACGCCCAGAGCATCGTCGGGGAGCCTTCCCATTTGCTGCACAGAATATGAGCTGCTGCCTTCAGGGAGACGTTATCAAACACAAAAGCAACAGATTTACATTTTCTTTTGTACCAACTTCTGCTGCACTGCTTAACAAATCCACATAGTCTTTTAACAGCTTGCATGTGACTGACTGTTTTTATAATTGTATTTATTCTTACCCAGGCAGGTGCAATGTGTTCTTTTTTGCACTTTACTTGCACAAGCACTTTCTCCAGCGCTTTACTGGGATTGTGCAATATTGGGTACGACTTTATAATGACTACATATTATTTTGCCTTAATAAAGCATTAACAAAGACTTAATTAATAATGAATATATAGTTTATTAAACATGATTCAGGATTAATAACAACTTAATTAAGGTTAAGGTTAGGGTTAGGGTTAGAAATTAGGGTTAGAATATTTGTTAAATAGTTACTAAGCCTGAATCATTCTTAATAAACTATTTGTTGATTATGAATTAAGTCTTTGTTCATACTTTATTAAGTCATGAATAAGTGGAGTTATTATAAAGTGTTACCCAATATTGTTATGTCACAGTCATGTGTTTTTCTTGTGTAAACGGTGCAGACCAGTTGACTGTTGTCCTGATGTTGTGTGTGTGTTTTTCTGCTGTGTGTGTTGTGACCCACAGCACTGTGAGCCCAAGACAAGTTTCCCAATAAAGGATTAAAGTGCCCATGACAAGTTGAACTACTCACGTAACTAAAGTACAGGCAAGATAAATATATTTAAAGTTTTGCTAAAAATAATTATACATATACATTTTTTATTTTATTTTGTAATATCACTTCCTGGTTGTAAATGATGACATCACACTAGGAAATCACTCTGCACACTGGGCTAAAACTCAGCGAATGTCAGAGATTTTTTTGTCCGACAAATCAAAACACATATGAACACCTTTATTTTGTTGAATTAATGTTTTAAGGGTAAAAAAAAAGTTGTTTATTTCAGGTAAATTATGCAAACTTTAGATGGAAAGAGTCTCCCTGGTGTGACGTCATCATTTTTTTACTGCGTGTAATTTAAAACAGATTTTCCAACTTTTCTCCACAAACTACAACGTGATTGGTGTAAAACTAGACATTTAATGCACAACAGGTATCAATACACCAAATAAAATCAAATTACACAATTATTCAAACCGGTCATACACACTTTAACCTAATCTAACCTAAATGCTTATGATTTAGGTTCGATTTGGCTGAAATGTTACACAGCACGTCTTTAAAGATAAAAACAACAACGGATTTCATGTACATCGAACTTTTCTGTCTTTATCTTACGTTATTATACTTTTGTTTTGAATCACTGACTTCTGGCGAATGCACTTTAACCACTGACCCGCAGCCGAGTTAACCGTAATAAGATAAATATTTGACCTATCATTGAAACGATGTTATTTAGCGTCGTTACACATTACAATCCCTCACAGAATGTTTACTGCGCTTTCGTTGTGTCAGCCGAACCTATAATTATGATCTTTCCCGCACGATCTCGCTCGCGCCGAACCAATTAAAGCCGCCGTCTGAGTGAAAACATTTTAGCGTCATTTACCCGACGAGAGGAGACAGAAACGGCACAAAGTACAATGCATCCTCCAAATATGGTCGAGGAAGGAAAACGCGGAGAGGCAGGATCGGGCCTAATTATGCGCTCTCGTCACTGCGCCGTGTAAAGAGGCATTAATCAGAGGATTCACACTCCAAACGCTGCGCACTCGCGGGAAGAAGATCCTTGATTACACTCTTTTATTCTCGGGAAAAGAAAAGCAGAGTGTGGGAGCAGCTGGAGATGTCGAAGACCGCTTTTAGTCGTAGGGAAAGTGGGGATAGTAGAAATAAAGGTGCTGAAGGTACATTTCTGTCCAAACTTTTCTTTCTGTTTAAGGTGAGGCGCTGCAGGTGAATAGGGAAAAATATTACATTTGAAGGTGTCAATTTGAAACGTCTCCTGTAGTCTGCTCACATAAATATAAGAAGAAAATGTATTACACGTTTTTGATAATGTAACGTTTTCAACTACAAATAAGGCATTTTATGTGTAAAAACGACCAAAACTGCCTATTTTGAGACATTTAAATCTGACAAATGGGATGAACCAGGTTGATATTTATTGGTTAATTTTGTACAAGGGGTTTTTGGATTTCTTTTTTAGTTTTTGGGTACCTCAGATCTGACTGAAAATTGACCTAAAAAAAAAAAAAAAAAGACTTTGTTTTTACTTAAAACTTTAATAAATCAAGCTTAGAATTAGATATCAACAAATCCTTCTGTTAGTTTTGTCAAAATCTTGTTAAATACAAGATTGTACAGTTTGGTGTAGGAGCTACTTTAAGGCTGATTTTTATGTCTAGAGGGTGAAAAATGCCTTTTAAGAAAACGGTCTTTGAAGTTACAATGTCCCAGAGAAATCTATGGGTGTAATGATTAAATGAAATAATAAATCATCTTTAGGAGCAGATTGGACACGTTTGTTGTTTCCACATGAAAGACGATATGTCGAGAGAGCAAACTGACCAAAAACAAAAGATGGAATGTCTTTTGCCTGTGTTTCGCCTTAATCAAGGGTCACATATTAAAAGCAGTTTTTTTTTTATTTTCACAGTAAAAAAAAAAAAAAAGCATATATATTTTAAGATTTGTATTGTCTACTTTGGTAATTTTAGAAAGCCAATACATATATTTGAAATTGCAACAGTTTATGGCGTATTCTACCAAGTTAAAGTCACTAACGAGCTTAGTTAGTTGTGGTTATATTGTGTACTTTTCCTTGCTGTGTGCAGCTGCCCAGGGACGGCAGATGGGAAGACACCGGAGCAAAATCTGGTGCAGATCATCTTTTCTTTGGTAAGATTAATGAATGTGTACATGGTCCCTGACAAATAAAGACTGAACTACAAAATCTGGACGAGACAAAGCACTACAGACAAACAAACAGTGAATCATTCAGAAAGATAAATACATCAGAGGGTGGACTCTTCTATCATATTCACCTTATTCCGGAAGTTGTCGTACGCGCCGCCGTCTTGTTTCCGTTGTAGTTTACATGGAGCAGACGAGCTCAACAGAAAATAAGTTCTACATGGACTAAAAAGCCGTTTTCAGGCCTCAGGAAATCTGTGCGTTGTTGACTTGACAAAAAACGGCAAAAGTGGGCGGGGCGGAATAAGGTGAATAGTCTTAAAGTGCATATGACAGGTCAGATGTCACATTTCACTAAACGTAGTGAACATGATTATATTAAAGGTTTTACTAAATATTTTGCCAATTTGTCCCCAGTTTGACAGTGTTTGTAATGTTTAAAAGGTTACTTCTGGTTGTACATGAGCACAAATATGACACAGTTAGAGGTAATTCTACAACTGTTACCTAGCAACCATTCTGAAAACAAGAGCCAAAATCCATTTAAATTACACAACAGTTATGATTTTACAAATAATACCTGATAACGCCTTTATTTTGTTGAACGACTGTTTAAACTGTCAGAAAAGTGTGTCTGTTGTCTATTTTCAATGGCACGCCACTTTTTGATGACATCACAGAGGGATTCTGTTTTAGAACTCAGCACTACTTCCTGTCATTTTAAACTAAATTTCTTAACAAACTGCAACTTCACAGATGTAAAACTATAATAAATTATTGTCACAGGTGCCCTCCCACCTAACTAAGTCATAATTAGAAAAACCTTCATATAGAATTTAAAGCTAAGATTTTTTAGGAAAAAAAAGATACAAAAATAATAGCAGGTATTTTTCTTCTTTTTTCATTCCGGATGTTTTTATTGCACTGAAAATCTGACTCGTACTTGACCTTGAGGACTCTCCTCCTGCTCGTTTCCATGGAAATGTCGTTCCTTTATTTACAATATTCCACAGTATGACGACTCTATCTCTGTGGAGAATGTGACAAAGTATGATTTTAACGTTGTGTAAAATGTACCATCCCCAGAAAGTATATCAGATGCTTTGTTTCACACAGAACCTGTTTATAATTTGAGTTTATAATGGTTAAAGATGCTTTAAATGAAAGGGAAAAAAGCAAATTATTCTGGTTTGGACGCCCTATTGATAAGTTTAATGCCATACTGTGGATAATTGCAGAGAAAGCAATGAACCAAGTCGGTATAAAAGTTAAATTGTGTCATTTTAAGTTTAAAAAAAAGTGTCACAGTGGCTTTTGCTCTTTCCCCACAGCCAGAAGGTCCTCAGTTACATAACGTGGGGTCTTTCTACTTGGAGTTTGCATGTTCTCTCTGTGTCTGTGTTACTTTAAGTCTAAACCTCGTGCTAAATTTTCCTGACCAAAATCCAGGCTCCAGACGTGGACTTGACCGGGTCGCCTGCCCCAGTGATAATGAAGAATGGGTCAAATGCAGAGGACTGATGACCCAATATTACACACTAACAATAGTTTACTCCACCTTTATCAACAAGCAACACATTTCTGAATAAAACACGTCCAGGGTTTAATTGTCAGTCTTTGTTTACCACAATGAAAACATCTAAAACATATATGATAAAAAAATATATGAATAAATCTGAAAGTAAGAAAGTTAATAAATACATAATTAAATAAGTAACTAATTAAGCAAATAACTGAATAAAGTATCTAAAATATATATATATATATATATATATATATATATATATTTTATTTTTATTTATTTATTATTATTTTTTTTATATAAAGATCAGCCGTAAAGGACAAATATTATGCAAAACTTGACTTTATTGAGCTTTTGACCATGTTCTAACATTGTTCCGTTGTCAAAAACACACCTGGAGAAGCATTAGTTTGATTCACATTTGTTTGATGCTGGTTTGTAAATCCTCTCTCTCCAACACTGTGTTCTGATCCTTCATGTGTGACGTAGATGATGCTGATGTCATTTATCTCAGAATCTTTTTCTGTTTTAAGTCCTTCAGTCATCGAATTTCTTCCGTCTAATCATAATAACTTCAGCTTTCTCAGATCCACACTTTACTGCAGTGCATTGTGGGTATATATTTGCGTGTGTGTAATTTTTTTTTTTTTTTTTTTTGATTGATTGTTCATGCCATTTACTTTCAGTAGCACAAATTCAGAAATCAAACAAAGTGATACAAAACAAAGACAGCAAAATGATTACATGCATCATTGGCCTGAACAAAAGGAACAGGAAGAAGATACATCTTATAAACCCTGTACCTTTCTCAAATCGATTAAAATAAAATTTCAATTATGCTCGTTCTAACCCCTCCCCGACCAAGTCACCAACTGACCGTGTGAATGTCAGCCATTTTCTGTAATGGTTTACATTTCATTAACTTAATTACTTTCCTTATTTACATAGTCCGTCATTATTTTCTGCTTGTACATTTTTTTAAATTTATAGATGTTTGTGCAACATTTAAAGTCAGAATTTAATGCATTCCAAAGCTTGACTCCATAAACCGAGACACACTGCTGTTTTAATGTTGTTCTTGTAAAAACACTACGAAAAAAATATTGTCTTCTGTGGTCTCCGTCCTCAGAAACAAAAGTAAAAAGACTTTGCACACCTTCTGGTAAAGTTTTTTGTTTGGCTCTCCACAAAACTAGTACAATCTTAAGATCAACTAAATCTTTAAACTTAAGCTGATTAGATTTAACAAATAAAGTATTGGTATGTTCTCTGTATCCCTTTTTATTGATTATTCGCATTGCTCTTTTTTGCAACAGAATTAAAGGTTTGGTGGTACTTGGGTAGGTATTACCCCAAACTTCATTGCAGTAACTAAGATCTGGGAGAATAAGAGTACAATATAACATGTGGAGTGAAGTACAATCTAACACATCTTTTACTTTATATAATATACCAACATTTTTGCTAATCTTTTTTTTTATATAGTTTACATGAGCCTTCCAGTTTAGTTTTTCATCCAGAATTATTCCCAAAAATTTGACCTCAGTGACTCTGTCTATGCTAACACCATCAATAGTTACTGTCACATTTTCATTATTACGATTCCCAAAAATTATATATTTCGTTTTTTTCAAAAATAGCTTGTTTTCATTAAACCAATCTCTCACTTTCATCATTTCTTCATTTATGCTCTCTGTGACTTCTCTTAGGTTACTTCCAGAAAGAAAAATATTAGTGTCATCAGCGAATAACAAAAATTGCAGTCTTTTCGAGGATTCACACAAGTCATTAATAAACAGAATAAAAAATAATGGCCCGAGAACGGACCCTTGTGGAACTCCACATTTTACCCTTTTACATTCTGAATCTTGTCCGTTAAAATGAACGTATTGTTTTCTATTGGTGAATAATAGTAATAGTAATTGCTTCTAAAGCCAGTAGATGGAGCCACAGCTAAGTCAAAATGGCATCTCCCAACGCAGTGATAAAGTCATGTTTTTCTATCTAAAAGCATTGTGTTTTTAGTTCTAAAATATGAGATGTCACGAGCAGATTTAAAGGACAATAACAATACAAAAAAGTGCACAATATTTTTCCTTTAAAGTAGCTCCTACACACACCAAACTTTACAATGTTGGACTCAACACGGTTTTGACGGAACACATTTGTAATACAAAGCCTGAATAAAGTTTTAATTTTAAAAAATGAGGTAAAATTAGAAAATCCTCTGATTGTTTTTGTAGCTAACATGTGTACAAAATGAATGAATGAATGAATGATTTTTCAGTTTTAAATGTCCCAAATATGTGCAATTTTAGTCGAACGAAACGAAAATGTTTTTATGGTTTTTTCTTAATTTGTTTATGTGTGTAAACTACAGGAGAAGTTTCATATATCTTTCAATTTAAGATTTTTTCCTATTAATTTCCTCACCAAATACAGTAAACAAGTAAATAAACGTAACTGTAACTTATCCGCGAATAGAAAAGATTAATTCTCAAACCAATGTTCCAAAAAATTGGGCAAAAGGCAAAGCAAATACTACAATCTGTATTTAGAGGAAATTAAGACGTATATTTAAATGATCCTCATCAATCCCAGTCTACGATCTTTGCCTCAAACACTAACTCCACGTAAATGCACTCCCTCTCCACTCCACCGACCCACACTCCATGTGTCATCACAGACCTCCTTTTATCTTCTACTTGCTGCTTTTAGTAAAGACAGTAAATAAGTGAAATTCGATTTGAGAGAATTACTAACGTTGCATTTGTTATTGTGTTTGTGATGATATTCCGAGCCGCCCCGGCCCTGTATTCCCCGGCCACACCGCGCAGCACGACTCCTTATTACGTTATACTTCTGTAAAACCGCCGCAATGAATGTCGTTTATTAATCCTGTCTCCCACTTTGTACGAATAATGTAATCAGAGCCGCCCCGTAAGAGACGCTGAAAGATTAAGCGCAGAATAAGAGCAGATTTTAGCGCGGCTCGACGGGCATCAGCTACAACAACCGGCCGCGAGTTCAGCGAAATATTTTTCATAGCGATCTCGAGGGAAGATGATCTAAACCTGCAGCAACAGAAGAGAAAATACCACTGTGTCGAGGAAAACAACACGTGCAGAAAGGAGAGAGCAGAGTGTGGAAGGTGCAAACAGGGGCGCAGCGTTCAGTTCTGGGCCCCTGGTACAAACCTTCTCGGTGGGCCCCTGATATATAGTTTTATTCCCACAGATTTGGTTATTATTGTTATTTTTTTCTACTATTTTTTCCACTATTGCTAGAATATACACCCTATGGTTTGTACATTGCATCTAACAATCATTTCTAATTTGATTCTATAATATAAGCCTGTGTAGCTCCCGGCTGATTATGATACAGTACTGTTTGTTTTTGCAATAACTAAAAGACCAATTTTTTTTAGAGGTGCACGGTAGCTAGAGCTTCTGCCTCCCAATAAGGAGATCGTGGGTTCGAATTCTGAACCACCCCAACATCACACGATCTCTCTGGGTGGAGTCTGCATGTCCTCCCCGTGTTACCGTGGGTTCTCTCCGGGTTCTCCGGCTCTTCCCACCGTCCAAAGACAATTAACCTACACACGTGTAGGTTTATAAGGTATTATAAGAAAGTACAAATTATAAGTAACTAGTTTTATTAGTTAAAGGTGCTATACCTGATTTTTTACTGTTTTGAAACATGAAAAACAGAACTATTTGTTTAAGTGTAGTTTAAAGTCTATGTGACAGGTTCGACGACACATTTCTCTATGATTATGTTTAAGATTTTACTAAACATTTTGCCTGTTTTTGTCCTCAGTTTGACAGTTTTCATAAAGTTTATAATGTCACTTTCTGGTTGGACATGGGCAGCAAATATGACAAAGTTAGAGGTAATTCCACAACTGTTACCTAGCAACCAATTTGAAATCGAGGGCCAAATTCCACATAAAGTACACAATAGTTATGATTTGACAAATTATAATACCTAATAACACCTTTATTTTGTTGAATGATGCTTTAAACTGTCTGTGTTCACTGTCTCTTCATTTTCAACGGTGCGTCACTTTTTGATGACATCACAGAGGGATTCCGTTTTAGAACTCAGCACTACTTCCTATAATTTTAAATTTTGATTTTTCAGAATTTCTTCACAAACTGCTACTTCGCAAATGTAAGACTATGATAAATATTTACCGCAGATGCCCTCCCACCAAACTTAGATATAATTCACAAAACATTAGAATCTGTCATATAGACTAAACTTTGTGAGAACCTTTGTGTAAATGTCCCAAATATGTGAAATTATAGCCATTTTTACACATAAAATAGTTTTTAAAACATTACATGATGAAATACATGATAAAAAACCCCCCCCAAAAAAAAACATTATTTATGTGACTAAACTAACGGAGAAGTTTCAAATGGATGTATTAAAATGTAAGATTCTTTTCCTATCCGCCTGTAGTGTCTCACGTTAAATGAATCATCAGAAGAACAAATGAACCTCATACAAAACACATGTAAACTTACTCACAGAGAGAAGAGGAACCAAAACGTTTACTCAAATGAAAGTACTTTTACTTCAAACTAAATATGACTCAAGTTTAAAGCTGAAGTACCTAAACATTGTGGCACCTGAAATCTTATCTTGTTCGCCCCTAGCTCTTACAAACGCTTTGGCACACGGGTAAAGTTCACATGCATTCATTTTCGGTCCTGTGCACATCTTTACAACAGCTTTTTTCATACGACAAAGTGAAATTGGGAAACTGGGGAGAGCCACTCGAGCACAGCCAATCAGAGCGCCCGCTTTTAGCTCTAATTTCAAGACAAAATGCTGTATTATTAGCTGCAGACAGCACACAGAGGTCTCATTTTGTTATAAAGTGCTGCTTTTACATGTTACTCTTTGATGGAAAACACAAAATGCACAAAGTTACAACCAAAAAAGTCAGGTACCCCAGCTTTAAGTGTCTGATAAATAACGTTTCACTTCTCTCCCCACGTCTGCTTGTGAAAATGAACTCTCATCAAAGCGAGCACACAAACAAATATTCCACAGTCTGATTCATTCCCATCTATTACGACGACTCGCGATCTGTAACGTAACTCCAGGGGGCAGCTCATTTGCATAAAAACGCAAAAACAAAACAAAAAATGTCCGCCTCTTCTTCATATTATTTCTCCGCTCTGGCACTTCTAGACGCAGCTGTGTCGTGAAAAACATTTAGCGCTCTGCAAAACAAAAACACTCAGCCTATTAGCTGCGATAATTGAATGTGAATTTGCTTTCCAATCACACAAACCAATTCTCTCCCCATTTTCACGCTCTTCTAGTCATTATCACTTGCGATGTTTGGCATTAAGATGTTGTATGGCGTTAAAGAAAGAGTTTCGTTTGGACAGGAAAAGGCCGTTTGCGTCGCGGGGAGTGACTCTTACTGTGGCCGTCCTTTGCCGAGACAAAGGTGATATCGATCTGTCGAGTCCATTACTGCGGCTAAACTGTTTGATTGTTTGATATCAGGAGAATAAAGAGAGATGAGGAATTAGAGGGGCTGGATTAGGGATTAATGTCGTGAAACGGGTAGTTAGTTTTGCAGTGGCGGAGCTAGGAATTTGGGAGCCCAAGGCAAAATTCAGTACAGGCCCCTCCTCATAAGCTTTTTTCTATAACTTTTCTGTCGTCTCTCTTGACTTGTTCTTTTTTTTTTTACACGTGGTGACAGGTTTATCAATTTGGGGTGATTAGAGAACTATTGAACAATTCTACTTCATATGAGCAACAGCTTACATGTTTTAAACAGCTTTAAAAAGGGGGGTTTGGGGGGCATTCCCCAGAAGGCAAGGCGAGTTTATTTGTAGAGCACAATTCATACAGAAGGCAATTTGTACACGGGGCAATTCAAAGAGCTTTACACAACAGAATAAACTTGCATTAAAATCACAGAACAGCTTAAGACACGCAAAGTCATTACAAAAAGTACTCTCTCGCATGCACAGCCAAACAGAACTGTTTTAGCCTGGACTTGAACATTTTTAGAAATTAAACCATATTTTAATACTTGTTCCAGCTGATTTAAATACATGATATTCATCTATAATGTTATAATGTTATATTTTATTTAATATTTAGCTTTATTGAGGGACAATCCCAGACTGTATTGTCAGTCTTTTTCTATTTAAAAGTACACTGCACCACTTTACTGTGATATTGAGAGAATAGCAACTGTTTCTGAACCTTGCGTCTTTGATGATTGGGGGGCATTTTCATGGGGGCCCCTTCAGGTTGGGGGCCAGAGGCAATTGTGGCCTGTATATTTAGTCTACCACTGTAGTTTTGTCAAAAGTGTTGGGAACATTACTTTGAAAGCGTATGTGGTCACAAACATTCTTTCTATCGTTCTTTCTGTCTTGCTTTCATTCATTCTTTCCTTGTTTTTTTCTTCTTCGCTCTATTATTCCCTCGCTCAGTGCACTGTAGTGGTCTTCACCTTCAGACGAGCAGATTGACTGTGGAGCTTCGCAGGCCTAAACACACTCATCTCTTCCCCATAATTACCCCGGAAGAATCAAATTAGCGCCTGACAAGATAATTCACTGAGTCGGACTGTTGGCTCTGCAGATACGAGAAGGTCTGAACGCTACAGCTTCTGATAGGAACGACTGCCAAACAAACCAGGAGCAATTTACCACTCAACATGCTTGCTTTTTTATGGAGTTTTACTCCTTGTACCCTTCGTTCTTTTGATTTTCAATTTAAAATTAAAAACAAATAAAGGAAAACATGATGTGATTTTCCATTTTTTGTTTTTGCTCATGCAACGAAAAAACATTTCATTTTTCAATCTGAACATTGGAATAAAATACACAATTCGAAAGAGGGTTTGGAGGATGGATTCATTAATACATTTAGCTTTATTCGGGAGTTGGTTCTGGGCTGAACCAACAGTGGGGCTCGAGCACAAGCGACATGACAGCGGCTACAGTTCGTGTGTTCCCCGCACTGGTGACAACTATCTCAGGGGCTTAAAGGTCTGCTGTGGTCATCGCCGTGGACAGATGACGAGGTCTGGGTGTGCGCTTCGTGGATCATCCACTGCCGGCTGTGCTGCTGCCGAGGAGACGAGCAGAATGTGCTGACATGGACACTTTGCTTCGTTAATGGATGACAAGTCAAATCTTCGAGCAAAGATGTGCTGCACGGATTGCAGCACATGCCGACAGACATACTCTGCATTAGCCGTGGGTGAAAAGGAGCTCTCCATGTGCCCTCATGTGAACAGGGCACAGCACCATTAAGCTCTGAGCTCCTGGATCTGTCCTGTACGGGCATAAAACTGGTTCAGACTGACAGCGCAACAGCACCTGATCAGACACACGGCTCCGGAGCTGCACAGCGCGTAGCTCTGTCCTCGAGCCTGCTGGACCACGCAGCATTCCCCATAACACTCAGGACTCCAGCTGTGACTGTCCTCGCGGTGCTGGGCTGTGCGCAACACATCGTTGTTCTGGACCTGGTCTTGGTCTGATTAGATTGGGACAAGTCCATCGTGATGACACATGCTCCAAGCCCCGAGGGTAACTGAGACTGTGTGGTGCGGGGACGTGAGGCCACGCTCAAGTCTAAATGACCTTGAGTTTTATTTTGAAATCTTCATTTCTCAAAAAGGGTTAAATATGTGGTAAAATTGCATGCTTGTGTTTGACAACAGAGGGAGCTGCAGGTCAGTTGCAGTGTGAACTTGATTAGCCTTCATTAGTCTGGTGTGCCAGTGCCAGGAAGAGCTCAGAGACACAATTGGTATGTAATAAAATATAAAATATAAAATGTATAAGAATTAAGTTTAAAATGTCAATGTCTGCTTTTAGATTTTGTGTGAATATTGGTGGAGACGGTCGGTATTTATCCTGTTTCCCAAATGAACGTTCTTCTCTGACCACATGAAGCCTGCACGGCCCAGTCTGGCCCAGACCATGCAGATCCAGGTACTGTGTGCTCCAACACCGGAGCACTTGGCCCAGAAGCCCGAGGGGTCCAGGCCATAACGGCGCTGTGTCCTGTGAGCGGGGCCACAGAGAGCTTGCTTTTACCCACAGTGAATGGAGCGTAAGTCCGTGGGCTTTTTCCCTGTCTGCCCGGACTAAGACTGAACCAAATCCAGAACCGGGCTCTGAGCTCAGCATGTGCTGCAGCACATCTTTGCTCGTAGACTTGACGTGTGATCCGTTAATGGAGTGTCAACGTTTAGAAAGCACACTCTGCTGATCTCCTCAGCAGCAGCACAGCCACAGCAGTGGACGATCCATGAAGTGCACAGCCCAGACCTCGTCATCTGTCCAGACCTTTGAGCCCCTGAGATGGTTCACCAGTGGAACACACGAAAAGTAGCCGCTGTCATGTCTCTCCAGCTCGGGCCCCACTGTTGGTGCAGAACCAACTCCTGCGTTGCAGAGAATGAATGAAGCTAAATTAATTCAGGAATCCGAGCGCCAAACCTTCTACCAAATTATGTATTTTTATCCCAATGTTCAAATCGAAAAATGAAAAATCAAAGTGTATTTTTGTTTTTTTGTTTCATGAACAGAGACGAAAAATGGAAAATCAAATCATGTTTTCCTTTATTTGTGTTCAATTATAAGAGTTCATTTGCAAAAACAGATTTTTACACATATTATTAATAACAGTGGAGCTGAGGGGATTTAATTGGACCGGTTTTTGAAAATACTGATTGACAAAGAGTAACTTGCAAGCATTCAACTTTTATTTTTTTTTTTTCCAAATAGCAGTCACTGTTTTTGCAAATTAACCCCTCGGTGAGTAGATGTTGTAATTGGAAACACAAGAACTTTTAATATTTCTGCAATTTTGATTTAGGAACAGGACAGGGTTAGGGTTTGGTTGAATTGGGGAACATTTACGGTTCAGGTTAGAGTTAGGAAAATGGTTTGTTACAGCTAATTTTGTCACAAAGTTCCGCTTTTTCAATATATTGAAATGTTCCAGAGTATGCAATAAAAGAAAACACATTTTTAATTAACTAAATGTTAAATAATGATCTTTATGTTAGTGCTGAAGACCTTTGATCATTCAGTCAATTCTAGTAGTTTTGAGTAGTATAAATGATTGTAATTGTGTAAACTCCTGTGTTTTCAGAACACTTTGTGTCTGACACATTTAGAACTGTCCCAATAATTACTTTATCAACTTATTGTTCAGTACAGTGATCCCTCGTTTATCGCGGGAGTTGCGTTCCAAAAATAACACGCGAAAAGTGAAATCCGTGAAGTAGTCACAGCTTTATTTTTTATTATTTTACAGTGCAATACTGAACTATGGAATGAAACCAAAAATCAAAACCTGTTTTAAAGCCCAAACTTTGTTTAAAACAATAATTTTAATATAGTAATACAAGGTTGGAAACAGTCGTATTTCACAGTCTGTGCCTCTTCGTCCTGACTCCGCTCCGCTGTAGCGTCCGTTTCTACTGAAGACGCACGACTCTTTCTTTAGTTGTTGGCGCTCTTTCTTTTTCTGAGCAAGAAGATTTTTATAAACGGATATGCCACCTTCGATTATATTTGAGAACTGCAATGAACGACTCGTCAAAGGGTCCCGTTCTTGTGCGTGCGCTGAAGTTCAGTGGATGCACTGAAAAAATATCCGCACTGTAAAAAAAATCCGTGAAGCAGCGAAGCCGTGAAAGATGAAGCGCGATATAGCGAGGGATCACTGTATACATATGATACAAAGAACAATAGATTTTATTTAGATATTGTTTCTGCCCGTAGTCTGAGGTTTTCGAACCTGTTAATGCGCCGTACAAGTTTTCAAACCAGAGGAAACAGATCGTTGAAAGCCTCTGAATGAGCTTCCTTTCTCTCTGCACTCTTTGGACTCTGTGGATGCTTTGAAAAAGCAACGTGAAACTCACTTTTTCAAACAAGAGTTTTAGCCCGTTACGCCGCATTGTTATTGCATCTATTGTATGTTATTTTTATTGTATCTTATTGTGTTTTTACTGCAGCTTGTGAATCACTTTGTGACCTCAGTCTGTGAAAAGCGCTGTACAAATAAAGTGTACTTACTGGCTTATTTTGGGCCTCAATATTGTGTGTATATTTTCTTGGCTGTTGTGGGAGATCATAGTTAGTTTTCTGTAATACAATACGATTTGAACTGTGGAGGGAGAAAGAAATAATGTTTATGACTCTTGATAGATACCAACAAAGTGCTTAAATGTTTAATTCTGTTATTTATTTGTTGCAATTCATGTTTTTTGACACTGATTTATGATATCGTGACAGGTGTTGACACATTATACAGGGTATGTCTTTAGTCGATCAAGAATTTCTTTATATTTCTACATAGATAGCTTGTTCCTAAATTCCAGGAAAACACATTATCTTTAATACGTTGAACTCAGGTCATTTTGAACCATATCTATACTTTCTAGTGCAGCGTAGCCGAGCTGATTCAGAGTTTATTGACGAAACCTTGACCACTGAGCATCCATCAGTTGATCCATTATGTCCGTCACAGTTTGCCGCCTAACGACTTATCAGAGGAACATTTTCAAAATTAACCTTTTCTCTTTGTAACTCATCGCAAGCTTGTGCTGTAAAGATCACGCCGCCTTTCTCTCTCAACACAGTAACCCATTAGTCCGATTCAGCACGCTTTCTAAACAAATCAAGGCTTGTCTCTAAATGTCAATGCCGTTTTGAATGTCAGCACTAATAGGCTTTATTGCGGGCTCTGAAAACACGAGCCCACATCAGTAAAACCATAAGTCATAGCAAAGTTTATGGGTGGCTACTGAAGACGTCGCTGTGAAATGCAAAGTGCTTTGATCTGAACTCGTAAAAGCGGAGAAAAGTTCAATAAACACAGTTGTGGATTTTATGTCCGGCTCATAACTGGATATTGGATGTTGTGGAGGAAAGTTATGGTTCTATTTAAAAAGAAGGAAGAGAGAAAAAGAACTGGTGGCCTGCTAAAAACATATTTGTGTTGTTAATTGTGCGCAGTAATAGACATGTTTAGAATAGTTGCACACACAGCCTGGTACTGACATAAACGATCACATCATTAACTATCACATTCATTTTAATGAGGCAGCAAAATGAAAACATGCACTTTGTACTTTGCAGACAGACATTTTTGTTGTTTTTGTGTTTGTTACATTTGCCAGCAAGTCAAAATATCTAACTTCAACGTCTATTTTCTAACGTTTACTCATCAACCCCTGATCATCACAGCCGATTTTCCCTAAAACGTCTGACTAAAATGAGCAGCAATTCAAACTGAAGCTGTTTCTGAATTTGTAAAGCTGAGACCCTTCTGTAGTTTGGGTTTCTGATGTCTGATGTACTCTAATTAAGTCAAGTGTTGACAAGTTCTACACAGAAGCACCACATTTAAAATCCCACCTTTTTTTGGTAAGAATAATTTGGAGTAAAGCTGCTGTTCGAGGAATGGACTTACAGACAGTAGATAGTAGTAGTAGTTGAAGCTGAACATACGTCACACAAGAAAAATGATTAGGTGAGTTGAAATAAAGTGAAAAACTCCAGACGGAATTCCTATTAAAACCTATTAGACTATACTGTTTTAGTTGCGGGTTTGAAGAATGGTTTATTTGACTAGAAATAAGTGGGTTGTACGTTTGTGTTTTAGATGCCCGGGAGTTTGATAGTTCCCAGAAGGAACAAAAAATATATATTTTGGGGTCCTCCAGTGGTATTTGTAGTGCTTTTTGAAACAAAACTAAAATGTCATTGTCTGCTTTGTTTCTAGTGCATTATAGTCAAGCACAGCATTAGATCTAAGAAATGTTTATTACATGGTCGTTTTTTTTTTTGTTTTTTTGTTTTTTTGGTCCTGATTAAACAGTGCTGCACGTTGAATGTTTTCTGACTCTGCTCGGATGTTACTCGTGTGATTGGGTGTTTGTCAGTCACCAAAACAGCCCTGGTTTTTCGTAGTTTGCGATGTTTGGAGGCTGAGAGCAAATGCATGGACAGGTACCAGCTTTTAGAATGCAGGCGTTCTGTTTACAAACACTGGAAGAGTCTATTATGTTGGACTGAGGCAACCTACAATTACTACCTGCAAAAAATATGAAAACTATAAATAAAAAACTCTTTCGATCCTGAACGAGACAATGCTGCCTATTTTTTTCAGTACTTTTTCAGATTTTTTTTCACATTTTTCTATTTTGTGATAATTAATGATGTGACAATAGCACGCTGTTTAGTCATAAGTACAAATTATGTAATATTTGTAAATAATGCCTTGGATTTATCTAGAGCCTGTTCCCAAATCAGGAAGAAATCTTAAGGGTGATGTAGGGAACAGAATTTTCAGTTTTTCCCTCAATCCTTACACAAAAGTAGAGTCAGACTACTTCTCCAGACTGCGGAGTGAGCTGTCCGTGGTGCTGAAGTATTTTTAGACACTCGACAGGAAGAAGACATGTTTTTTAGACCTTGTTTTTCTTTCAGCTTCTGCCTTTCTTTTCTGAATTGCCACACCTTAATTTGGCAGGTTTTTTGTTTATGCCAGATCACCTTCCACAAACCATTGACTGGGGTTTGAAGTGTTTTGCTCAGAGACACAAAACTAGTGTGCACCCTGGATAACAGTGGTAATGGTTGGATGTATTCATGTAACTTTTATCTGAGTTTCAACCAGAGTGTGCGCTGTCCTTGGTGCTGTGTTATTTATTTATTTTTCTTTTATAAACTCCATTTACTATTTTATCCATGGATTTTTAAATTGTATAAAAAGCAATTTGGTTACCATAGCAACCAACAATGGAAAATATACAAATGGTCAAATGTTACAAATAGCAACTGACTGACACTAAAGTAAAACTGTAAATAAAAGTGCACAATGTAGCTTTTCTGGTGAACAGTCCTACCTGCTTGTTTCTATGGAGATGGTGGCGCTTGGCCTGGAATGTTCCAAAGTATGGCTTTAAACCTATCTGTATTGCATTTATTCAATTGCAGGTCTCCTTACTGTTTCACTGCTGTACATTGTATTCCTTTTTTTTCTGATAAGGCCAGATACAACAAACATATAATCTGATGCAGGTATCGAAATGTCCATAGCCACAGCCCAACGAGGGCTTTTAACAGATCAGATTTAAACTAAATGCGATGTTAAATGAGTTTAACAACTATAAAAAGCAATAAATACAGTAGATATGTGAAGAAGACCAAATCTATCACAGCAGAACACATTCACACAGAAACACTCAGGTGCTCTGTCACTCCCCTCAGCCTCACACACAGTTTCTAGATATTTAAGAATATACAAAATGCATTTTTACTGGGTGAGCAGATCTGAACCCCTCTATCAGAAAAGTTACATAGTGCACCTTTAGGACTGTTGATAGTTGAGTAAATATAGTTAATCTTCTGTGAAAAAGTCATTGAGTGACTTTCAAAAGATGAGATTGCTCACGCTGCATGAATAAAAAAGTTCTGACCGAGTGATATTTGCTCTGAGTCACAGTTTGACGCAGCTTGAAAAGGCAAAAATAAACTACAATCTATCAGTATAATGAGAAACAAATAAAAAAATACGATAAAAAACAAAGAAAGAACTTCCAGTATGCACTTGTAATTAAGACTAGCGCTTTAGTAATAGTTCTTTGAATGTAGTCCTTTCTCTAAAGCTTTATGTACAATAGCCTTGAGCTCATCATGCATTGTTTCCAAACAGTCTGTGAAAAAAGAAAGCAGGAAACTATTAATGTTAAAGTAGTGAGGATGGAACAGTGTGCACTTGGTAGTGGGTGTGTTTTGTACATGAGGCAACAGCTAAGTACAAATCAAAAACAAGTATCAATCTTAATCTTAACTTCTGGTAATGATTCCACGTTAATAAAAGTGTAAACCAGCCAGTGAATCAATAAAAAAAGACTGCTGAGTGTCTGTTTTACTGTTCATTTTGTGTGAGAGCTGTCCATGGTGCTAAAACTGTGTTGTTGTTTTTTACAGATTCTATCCTTTTTCCCCCTCAAATCAGCACTTGTGTTTTCTTGTGTCTAGTGGCAGCAAAAAGTAGAAAACAACCAACTAACATAAAAAAAATGGAAAGTGTTAGAATGTAAGTTTGTACGTCCACTTCCTGGTAGCGCTGTCCATGGTGCTGACATTTTACTAAACAAGTTAAATGCTGGGGTATGCAACTTTATTCTTGTTAATGGGTAAATATCGTGTTTCTGCCCATAGATATTGTACAAACAGCACCAAATCAGAGCACTGCAGGCTGTCTGCATCTAATAACAAGTAAGTAAGTAAGTATTTTAGCAAACACAACCCGGAAGCAGCATTATATTTACTGTGCATTAGCCATTAGTCCCAATTTCACTTCTCTTTTTAAAAAAAGCTGTTCTAAAGTGATGCACAACCTGAAAAATCCTGTTTGTGAATGTTATTACCAAAGACTTTGGTTTAAAAAGCAGACAATGCGGCTAAATAAAGTTTTTAATGATTTTCTTCCAAAAACCTACATTAATCATTTCAAGTATAAGCTATAGTTTCTCATTCCTATTCTTCAACTAAGGCAAGGCAAGTTTATTTGTAGAGCACAATTCGTACACAGGGCAATTCAAAGTGCTTTACATAAACAGGAAAAGTTGCATTAAAATCACAAAACACAAAAAGACACACAGAATCATTTTAAAATCATTTTAGAATAAAGTGATTTAAAAGAGAAGAGTGCAGATAGATCTTTCAGTCGTATGCACATCTAAAGAGAACTGTTTTTAGCCTGGATTTAAACATTGTCAGAGTGGAGGCCTGTCTCACATCTTCAGGGAGACTGTTCCAGATTTTAGCTGCAAAAAACTGAAATGCTGATTCCCCATGTTTAGTCCTGACTCTAGGCACCAGCAGGAGGCCGGTCCCTGAGGCCCTCAGATTGCGAGATGGTTCATATGGCACTAACATGTCAGAGATGTACTTTGGTGCTTGGCCGTGGAGAGACTTGAACACAAGCAGAGCTGCTTTAAAGTCAATTCTCTGAGCCACAGGAAGCCAGTGCAGAGACCTGAGCACAGGACTAATGTGATCGTACTTCCTGGTTCTTGTCAGGACCCGAGCAGCAGCATTCTGGATGTACTGCAGCTGTTTTACAGCTCGTTTGGAGAGGCCAGTGAACAGGCCGTTGCAGTAGTCTAACCTACTGGAGACAAATGCATGGATAAGTCTCTCCAAGTCTGGTTTAGACACTATACCTTTAATTTTGGCAATGTTTTTAGGTGGTAAAGCTGTTGATGTTATTGATTTGATGTGGCTGTTAAAGTTCAGGTCTGAGTCCATTATTACCCCCAGATTTCTAACTTGATTTGTCGGTTTTAGAGCGAGAGACTGGAGGTGACTGCTGACACTTTCTCTCTGTTTCTGCGGCCCAAAGACGATGATTTCAGTCTTGTCTGAGTTTAGCTGAAGAAAATTGTTTTGCATCCACAAGCTGATCTGTTGGATGCAATGACAGAGTGAATCCACTGGTCCATATTCACCTGCCGTCAGTGAGACATAGATCTGAGTGTCATCTGCATAGTTGTGATAAGACACATTTGTGCTGAGTATTAACTGACCTAAGGGCAGCATATAGAGGTTGAACAGAAGGGGTCCCAGGATTGACCCTTGGGGCACCCCACAGGTCAAGCTCACGTGGTCTGAGACACAGTTACCAATCTCAACAAAGTACTCTCTGTCCTCAAGGTAGGACTTCAACCAATTTAGGGCAGTGCCAGTGATGCCCACCCAGTCCTCTAGTCTCTGTAGGAGGATCCTATGATCGACAGTGTCAAAAGCAGCGCTCAGATCTAACAGAATTAAGACTGAGGCTTTGCCCGCGTCAGTGTTCAGGCGGATGTCATTTGTCACCTTGATAAGAGCAGTCTCAGTGCTGTGATGAGGTCTAAAACCTGACTGAAAAACATCAAATGAGTTGTTTATTAAGAGGAAGTCAGTGAGCTGTTGGTAAACAGCCTTTTCAAGGACTTTGCCTAAAAATGGCAGATTTGAGATGGGCCGATAATTTTTCAGTTCTGAGGCATCAAGACTGCTCTTCTTTAGGAGAGGCTTAATGACCGCAGTTTTCAAGGCCCTTGGGAATGTTCCAGATTGAAGCGACATGTTAACTATGTGAGTGAGTGGTGTTAACAAAGTGCTCAGAACAGACTTTAGAAATCTGGTGGGTAACACATCGAGGCAGCATGTAGAAGAACTCAGACTGGTGATGATCTCTTGGACAGTTTTGTCAGTTACAGGTGCAAACTGAGTCAGCTCTAAATGTGTAGGTGGTTTTAAAGTTATTATTTGCACTGTGGAATTTATGGCATTTTTAATGCCCTGAACCTTGTCATTAAAGAATACTGCAAACTCATTGCACTTAGCTGTGGAAATTAGTTCTAATGGCAGCAGAATTGGAGGGTTTGTTAGTCTGTTTACTGTTGCAAACAGAGCACGCGAGTTATTACTGCAATTTCCAATTATTTCAGAAAAAAATCCTTCCCTTGTTTTACATAAAATGAGGTTGTACATGTACAACCTTTCTCTATAAATCTCTTTATGAATCTGGAGCTTTGACTTGCGCCATTTTCGCTCAGCCCTGCGGCACTCCCTTTTCTGTGCCCTGACTGTCTCATTATTCCTCCATGGCGCCTTCTGCTTATTTTTAACCATTTTAACCTTCATAGGAGCAATGGTGTCCAGAACATTCAAGATATTAGATGTAACAGAATTTAAAAAGTCGTCAACATTTGAACATGAAGGATTTTCAAAGTTTATCCTTTCAATGAAGAGTGCACTTGTGCTGTCATTTATGTGTCTCCTCCGAAAAACTGCAGGACCAGTCGGTGATTTGGGAATAACAGACAGGTCAAAGAAAACACAGAAATGATCAGACAGTGCCACATCGACCACACTGACGTTTGAAATATTAAGCCCTTTTGTAATTAGCAGGTCCAGAGTGTGTCCTCTGCTGTGAGTGGGGCCACTCACATGCTGAGTAAGACCAAAGGTTTCAAGGACAGCATCAAGCTCTTTAGCGTTTCTGTCGCAAACATTATCCACGTGAACATTGAAATCACCTGTAATGACCAAACCATCAAATTCTGTGCATACAACTGAAAGCATCTCAGTAAAATCATCAATAAAACCTTGGCAGTGCTGGGGAGGCTTGTACAGGACAATGTAGAGTATGGAGGGAGACTGTTTTAGCTCCATTTTAAAAGATAAATACTCAAATGATGAAAACACCCCAAAAGACAACCTCTGGGTAACTATTTTATCTCTAAAAACTGCACAGACACCTCCACCCTTTTTGTTGTCGCGTGTTTCAGATTCAAACTTGAAGCTTCGGTGGAGTCGCTTCTATTAGAACTACATTCCCCGTGTTTTTGTCAAGCCATGTTTCAGTTAAAAACATAAAATCAAGATTATAAGAAGATATAAAATCATTAATTAAAAGTGATTTGTTACATAATGATCTGACATTAAGCACAGCAAGTTTCAGATTGGTTTCAATGTGACTGGACGTTATCTTTTCACAGGCAATATGAATTAAATTTCTAAGATTGGACAGTCTAACTGTCCTTCTGTTCTCCAGTCTGTGTGACGTGACTACAGATATAACACAGGGCCCCGGGTTTGTTTGACCATTTTCATGACCATAAGTCCCGGCAACGCTGAGACCCACTACATCCTAGCTATGGGGAGATAACAGTTCTGGGGGAGGTGGGGAGGGCGGCGAAGGGGAGACCTGGATGAGGTTTGGGAAAAGGCTGTGTGGGTATAGCTGGGGGGGCTTTGGGTGATGGACCAGGTGAAAGGTGAGGGGGTGGAGGTGCAGGTCGTTTTTGGTGAAGCAGGAGAGTTGAAGCTCCGGGGTGGTATGGTGGGCACAGATTTGTAATGGGAAGAGTTCATCATTGTTGACATCAGAACTCTTGATCTTGCTAAATTAGGTGTGAGTGGAACCATCTTTACTCCTGATTTGATCAGACTTTCAAGATGGTTGGGAAGGTCCCTGGGTGAAGGTGGAGATGAAAAGGAGAGTGATGATTGAGTGGGAGTAGATGTTGCAGGGGGGACCCAGGACTGGTCTGAGGGTAGGGGTGGTGACAGGGCAGCTGCTGGGCCTGACACTGACTGGTCCATTGCCTGTGATGAGGACCCCGAGGGAGGGGGGACGGATGTTGAGCTTGAGTCCTTCAAGGGCGGCGGTGGAGATCGTTGTGGTGCTGCAGCTGATGAGCTCTTTACTGGAGGCAGTGTAGGAGATTTTGGAGCAGCTGGAGCTGAATCCTTTGCTGGGCCTGGTGGAGCTGCTGTTGATAAATCCTTTTGTGGAGTCGGCTGTTTTGTTACTGCTGATGTTGAAGCATTGACTTGGTCTCTGGCTGATTGATCCGGTGTTCTTCTCTCATTCCTCTCTTCTCGAACTATCTGTTCACGACCCTGTCCACGGCCATTCTGATGCCTGAGAGCGTGGAGGAGGTTTTCTGTCAGCGCCCTCACTCCACCTCTGCACAGATGTGGGCCCCTTCCCTTGAACAGGTCCTCTCGTTTCCAGAACAGATAGAAGTTCTCAATGTAGTGCAATCCTCTAGGTGCACACTCTTTGGACAGCCAAGTGTTCAATTGTAGCAGCCGGCTAAACTTGTTGATCTTCCTGTCAATATTTGGAAGAGGTCCACTGATGAATGTTTTGATTTCTACTTTATCAAGCTCCTCAAATAACTTCATGAAGTCTTTTTTCAAAACTTCAGTCTGCTCCTTTCGAATGTCCACTGCACCCACATGTACAATCAGCTGTTTAACTCCTCTGTGTGTGGACAGTACGTTGGGAAGCAGTGACGTAATCTCAGAAACTGTGCCGCTGGGGAAGCTGCATGTTTTCATTCTTCCATGTACAACTCCACTGATAGCACCGTCTCCTATCAAGAGTGTGTCACTGTCCTTGACGTTTGGCACAGACTGTCTGTCTTTCTGCTGCTTTTTATCAACATCATGGTGGCTACAGTTTTCTCGTTCTGTAAATTCAGTCTCTGATAGTGGCAAAAATCTGTTTGTAAGCTGTATAGCAGGCGACTTTACATTAGCTTTGTATCGTTTTGGTTTTGCACCGAGTTTGACCCAAGATGCAGCCGGCTGGTCTTTACCCAGTTTTGGGAAAGACACAGAGTCGCTCCGGTTTAAGTTGAAAGTAGCTTTTCTTGAAAGATATGTAGACTTCTTACCCCTCGGTGACACTGGAATTGTATCGTGAAGTCCTTTTTCAGATTCTAGAGCGAATATCCGTGCTTGTAGCTCAATTATTTCATGTTGATATTTCCGACAGCGTTTACAAGAGTTTGTTTGACTTCTCTCTCCGGACATGTCGCTGGCTCGTCAGATAGTTTGTTAAAAATGGAAAAAATTATCTTAAAATCCTTGGTTTCCTTCGAAAAGTCATAATCCAAGATTTATAGAGGAAAAAAATTGATTTAAAAGCAAAATAAATAAGAAAACAGCTGTAGCAAGCAGGAGCAGCAAGGAAAAGCGTCTGCACTCTTCAGTAACAGGAAGTATGTAACAGCCAACTACTACTTAACCATGTGGTAAAAACAAACCAAAGGCAATTCTTAATATAATTCCAGCAGATTTTCCCTAAAACTCCTGATTAAAATGACCTCCACTTCAAACGGGAGCTGTTTCTGAACCCTTTGGAGTAAAAACAAATGACTGGACTCTGGACTTGTGGTATCAAGCCAATAAACCAAGGAAAATCAAATTCCGCAAATTTATTTTGATGGGAGCAAGAGTAAAGCAGCCGATGAAAGATATTGACTGTCAGAATGTGTTGCGTCTTAACAGTTTCCTATTTCAAAGCGAGATGCAGGGACCTTTTAAAAAAAAATTGCAGGCGGAATCCAAATCAGTAAAAGTCTACTATCAAACTAAATTTACTTTTTACTCGTGGGATCTTTGTTTCTTCATTACAGATCACAAGGAGTGGTAGTTCCCTTTTATCAGACGGTTGACAAAATGGAATAAATGAAGAAAATTTCAAAGGGACGTCAGAGTTTCAAAGGGTGAAAATGAGACCAGTGGAAGCAGGTGCGGTTATTTGTCCACTGATGCCGCTCCGCTCGTGTGTGACGGAGCTAAAGACCCTCGGTTTGTTCGGGAGCGTGTGTTTTCGTGTGCATGCCTCTCTTACCCCCTGTGAGAAGTAGAAGGCCGCGATGCCTAAGGGCCAGAAGCAGCAGAGCATGGAGAAGATGGCCAGGCCCAGGTGATCTCGAGGAGGAACCACGATGAAGTTATCCTCGCTCTCACTGTCGCTGGAGCAGTCTGTCTGAAAAAACAGGAAAGCAGGTAAGAATGGATGTGTATGTGTTTTATATACAACTAGAAATGCAAAAAACTGAAGCTTTTAAAAAATATATTTATAGGCAAGAGGCAAGTTTATTTGTAGAGCACAATTCGTACACAAGGCAATTCAAAGTGCTTTACATAACAGGAAAAATTGCACTAAAATCACCAAACACATAAAAACGTACACAATCGCAAAGTTTATTTAGTCTTGATGCAAAGTGCGCATGACAGGTTTTTATGATTTTCTAATTTTGACTTTATTCAGTGCACTAATACCTATTGTAAATATAAATTATAGTTTTACACCAATCAAGTACCTGTTTCTGGAAAATAGGTTGAAAATTACAGGAAGTAAACACACTGTCGACCCTTTAAACATTGATTCAACAAAATAAAGGTGTTCTCATGTATTCTTTGTTAAATGAAAAGAATCTGTGATACTACCGGAGTTTTGGTGCATTAGACAGGATGGTTTCTTGGTAATTTCCCAGTGTGAAGTCATCATTTACAACAAAGAAGTAAAATTAAAAACCTTAAAATGAGCTAAACTGGGGTAAAATTTGTAAAGATTTTAGCAGAATTTGAAATATATTTATCTTAAGTGCATTTTAGTTTAAAGTGTCATAGGCCCTTTAAACATTGTCAGAGCAGAGTCCTGTCTCACATTCAGACTGTTCCAGAATTTAGCTGCATAAAACTGAAACGCTGATTCTCCACGTTTAGTCTGTACATTTATTATATCTTTTGTTTTGTGTCATGAAATTAATTATTTCCCTGATACTCCCCCCGAGAGGTCGCAGACTGACAGACACGGATATATAATATAATATAATATAATATAATAATATATACTATAATAATATAATATAATATAATATAATAATATAATATAATATAATATAATATAATATAATATAATATAATATAATATAATATAATATAATATAATATAATAATATCCAATCATCTATTTATAATGTGATGTTATAACGCAGTCCACTGAGGGATTTCAGTCTCCTGCTGGGACAATCAAATACATCTAATCTTATCTAATTCATTTCAGTGAGAATTTCATTTTGAACCTTTTAGTAAAAAACACTCTGTTTCTAGGAAACAGCTACAGGGGAGAGGATTCCCAGTCCTCTCGCCCCGTCCCTTTTAGTCGCCTTTTACGACACGCAGGGAATACGGTGGTAGTATTCTCTAGTCTGGCTGCTGTGCTGTGAGCAGCCAGACTGCCCCCCCCCTAACCACTGGGGCTGAGTTGGGAAGGGGAGGTTGTCTCCCCAAACCCTAAAGATTGGGTCAGACGGGGGAGGGGGGTCACGGAAGGAGGGTTTTGGGGGGGAGTGAGGGTGTGTGCCCTGTCTAGGCTACCCCACTTTGGTGGGACACAGCCCAGGTATATAGATAGATAGATAGTAAAAAACACTAGAAACAAAACAAAAAAAATTCCAATGTTGCAACTCAAAGTCTAAGAACAGCAGAAGCATAACAAATATGCAATCAAACTATATAAATATAGAATAGTATAAATACTCTGCATTGCTGCGTAGTGAGTGTGCAACATGTTCCAAAGTGCACCTTTGAATGAAGCAGTAAATGCTCTTAGTTCATGGTCAGGGCGTCTGACACATTCTTCAGTAAATGTTTCATCTTCTTTCCCTTAAATGAGCCTTAGACATGTCCGACATAGTTGTGGAGATTCGCACATTTAAACCTCAAAGCCAATGTAATGTGTGTGTTGTGATAAAAGAGTGTCAGAGTCAGATGAAGCTATGGGAAGTTCAGAGGGTTAATGAAAACATGGAATGAAAATGCAATAAATGTTAAATGTGTTTTGTGGTAAATACGTCTTGAAATGTCTGTATTTTATATTATTTTCAGCTTCAGTCCATAGATGTGATCCTTATAGAAGATGTACAGTACATAAAACCACTGGAGCACACGTGAGTGACACCAGAGCAGAGAAGAAAATATACCACATGAAGCACATTGATTAATAATGTTAGTGTTCAGCGCCGAAAATAGCGTACATGCTAACAACCACGTAATAAACACTGATTCGATCCAAAAAAACACAGCGGGCCAATACAATTTGTTAAGGAGATTTTTGTTTTGTTTCACCATGTGACGCAAATCCAACAATAATAAGCAAACTTTAAAGAAGAAAATGACGTTAGATTTGTAATTGCGAATGTAACAAACATGTAAACAGCTTGTCTGCGTGAACTTGTCAACTTGTCTGCGTATTTTGCTTTTATTTTTATTCTTCTATCAATCCGATAGAACGTTTATGTCAGTACCAGGAGGTGTGCAGCTGTTCATGTCACTCCTGGAAGGCTTTCCCACTTAATAAAAAATGAATGAGGTTGCAACATTTGTGGACTGTTATTGTTCAATACTATTTAAGGTGAGACGCTGCAGGTGAATAGGAAAACATCTTACATTTAAATATATTCATTTGAAACTTCTCCTGTTGTTTATTCACATAAATGTAAGACAAAAATGTATAACACATTTTTCATCATGTCATGTTTTCATGTAGAAATAAGGCATTTTATGTGAAAAAACGATCAAAAATACACATATTTGGGACATTTAAATCTGAAAAATGGACAGAACCAGGTTTAAATTTCTTGGTTCATTTTGTAATATATTAGTTACAAAAAAGATTTACTGAGGGCATTTTGGATTTGTTATTTATTTTTTAATTAAACTAGATTGGACTGAAAATTGTCCTAAAAATTCAAATTTTTTGGATTTAAAACTTCAATAAATCCATTTTAGAATTAGATATAAAAAAAAATCCTTCTGTACGTTTCGTCAAAATCTTGTTGAGTCCAAGACTAAAGTTTGATGTGTGTGGGATCTACTTTAAGGCTGATCTTTATCAAATCAAATCAAATCAAATCAATTTATTTTTATAATGCCCAAAATCACAACAACAGTTGCCTCGATGGGCCACAGGTAAAAGCAGTTCAGATAACTGTCCCAGAATGCCCCTGTCCTTTGACCCTCCTTCACGGCGAGGAAAAACTACAAAAAACCCCATGGGAAAAAGTAGAAACCTCGGGGAGAACCACAGTGAAGGAGAGATCCTACTCCCACGGACGGACAGGCTGCAGATGAACTAGGACTGACATCCACTTGGACTGAACCAGAACCACTCAAGAGGGAGGTGGCTTTAAAGAGTTCCTCCAGGCGGACGAGGAGCAGTCCACCAGTGTAGAGAAAGCTCCTCCAGCATTGGAATGGTTCATCTAAAGTAGAAGGAGTTCGTCCAGGTAGACGAGGTATGGCTAATCCAGCTGTCCAGGCGGGTGGCACATAGATCCTCCAGTGTAGTTTATGTTTCGAGGGAGAAAAATGGATTTTAAGAAAACGGCCTTTGAAGTTACAACGTCCCAGAGAAATCTATGGATGAAGTGGATTCAATGAAACAATAAAATATTTTTAGAGGCAGATTGGACACATGAAAGCCTATGTGTTGAGACAAAAAAAAAAAAAACACAAATTAACTAGTTTTTCCTGTAGTGTCTCACCTTGTGATATAAATACAGGCTCCATCACCACACACTATTTTCTTGCTTCTAAATCTACGATGAGCAGCTCATGGCTTTTCATGAATGTAAAGCCATGTGGAAGAGATGTCTTATGAGTCATTTCAGCTTCGGAAATTCACTCCCAAAGTTTCTCAGAAAGCGATTTTCAAGTTGAACAGCTCCGAGACAAAATCTGCATTTACCTCCAAACAAAACAGAAAGACATTTTCCGTAAGAGCCAACCAAACAGTTTCATCTGCACTCCGGATCATTTGCTCCTTATAATGCCAGCGCGCTCTCTCACAGTTTTACGGCAACGCATCATTAGTTTCTCATTAGTTCGGAGCTATGCAGATTCGAACATTTCACCGTTTCCCCAAAAAACAGAAATTCAAAAAACAACAGATGGCATTAAAAAGCAGGCACGGTTCAGGGCGTTTCCGCGATTCAGATGCGGAGTGTTATGAATCAAACGCACCTCCTCCCTCCGGCTTTTATATGAACCCATTTCACGCTCCACGCAACATTCGTCACATTCAGACCTAACACTTCTGGATGGGGAAGGCATTTGCATAGAACCGCGGAGCAACTTTGTCACGTGCGGCGTAAGAGTGGCTTTAACTCCGCTTTCCTTCCAAGACAGTTTTGTCGGTTTCCAAAGGACGCAGATTTGAGTCTTCAAGAAGTTGAGCTGAATAAAAGTGGGAGTTCTTTTAAGAATAATCCAGAAAGGGCTTTTGAGAAAACATAAAGGAGAAGCTGTAATCACGGAACTGCAGGCAAAACGGCTTAAAGAAGTAAAGTAACTGCATCAGTGAAGAGGAAACTTAATTGCATATTTGTTGACCTGGTTAATATTTCTTTTAATACTGGGCACAAAGTTCAACATCGTCTCTGTCAAAGTAAATAAACAAAAGGGAAATTATTCATCGACAGCTGCTTCAGAAAGTGGTGCCATTTTCAACCCAGAGATGCAACTATTGTCAGGAAAAAAAGGACTTTAAATCATGTTTTTTGTTTTGTTTTTTATCTTCATAAAGAGTAAATCTCCCTTCAACAATGTTAACGCAGCCTATTAGGTATAAATATCTACTGATCTACTTCTGATCTGATTCTCAGATGATAATGAGGTCATATTTTTACAGTAAAAAATCTGTATCATGCCTTGAAATCAGAATATTAATATTGGTTTGAGATTATTTCATAAATTGTTTGGTATTTTTAACTTTATTTCAACATTTTGAAATTGCATTTGTGCATGTATTCATGACTGATATCAATGTATTTTGTGTTTAGTTGTAACCAAAATATCAGTGTAGTAAAACAACTAAATCAATCATTAAAATTTAACACAAAATACGTATTTAAACCTGTCAGAAATATCTTGAAACAACTTGAAAATTATCTTAAATTACATAAACTTCTCATAACATTTTAAATAAGAATAATTTTCAAGGGAGTTTAACTTGTAATTACTTTGGTAATTACACTCAAAACTTTAAAAAAAAAAGCACATTTTCGATAATCAACGGCGTTAACATCAGCCGTATAAAACTCAGCATAGTATTGTATTGTATTGTATAACTTTCATGAGATATTCTAATGTTTAAAAGTTACATTTTATTCACCTTATTCCGCCCCGCCCACTTTTGCCACTTTTTATGTCTATGATAAGCACTCTTGTACTAAAGGGCCTTCTGGTTTGATGCTCATGGTGTTTACGCAAATGAAGAATGAGGGAAAAGTCTCTAACTAAAACATTACATAAAACAGTTTAATGTTTGATGAACACGTGCAAAAACAAATCAGCAATGCACTGCTTTCCTGGGCGACCTGAAAATGGCTTTTTAGTCCGTGTAGAATTTATTTTCTGTTGTGCTCGTCTGCTCCGTGTAAACTACAACAGAAACAAGACGGCGGGCAACTTCTGGAATAAGGTGAATAGTCTATCTGCTAAGCTAATGACAATGAGCTTTAAAGCACTGCAGATGTATATTGTACCTTTTTATAAATGTTTTCCTCACCTGCCCAGGGACTGCAGATGGAAAGTAGCAGTAGCTAAATCTGGAGCAGATCATCTTTTCTTAATACGGTTAATGAATTTGTACATGGTCCCTGACAAATGAAGATTAAACTAACTGTAGACGTCCATTTCATAGTACAAGACGAACTCCTTATCTTTTATTCTTTACTCTCCAGTCTACAGCTTTGTACACTTTGGCAGCAAACACACTTTGATCCTTAGTCCAAAAAAGTTCATCATGTCTTAGTTATATCCACAAATTGTTCTTTAAAACCTCTGAAGAAGGGTCGCAGTAAAGCAGCCGAAACAGGTGAATGCATCTCCTGCTTATGTGTCTTTAAGAAGAACAATTTGTGGATATACTTTAGTCCTGGTTTTGAGCTTGTTTTGGTTCTAATGTAGCCTTGGTTTGGTCCTGTTTTGTCCCTCTTTGACCCACGCTCTCCTGGTTTAGTCCCTGTTTAGTCCTGGGCATGTTTCGGCTCTTTCTCCTTTGGTGCGATAAGAACTACTTAGACCTAAATGCCTCTAAAACCAAAGAACTAATTGTAGACAAAGAAAACGTGACCACAGCCCGACACAGCACCAGTCACATGTGGAGGAGGTACGGACGGGTGAGCGATATAAATATCTCGGTATCGTGTTTGATGCTTTTTCTGATTCCCAGTTTCAATGAGGAGTTTGGATCTAAAGACCTTTTCAGCTCTTTGCGTTTGTCCCTGTTGTGTTGCTTTAAGAGCCCGGCACACTTTCCTTTTCATTTGAATATCCTGGATTGATAAAGCGGGAGGATAAGCCCAGGGAGGCAGGCCCCGCCCCCAAACGCAGAGGAAATGCCAGCTCTGTGCGCACTTTGAAGACAGACCTCCATCCAGGGGGCGCTTCACTTTGAACTCAGGAGCACTTCATACACAGTCAGAGTGGGTTCAGAGGCTTATACGAAGTCATTAACACCTTCTTTTAGGCTAATTATTGGCATTTTAACTTGCCAACACTACAGGCACATGTGGAAACAACAAATGTGTTTAAAATGTTTTATTCTTCCATTTAATCCACTTCATCCATAGATTTCTTTGGGACAATGTAATTTCAAAGGCTATTTTCGGTACCACTTTATAATAACTACGTCTTATTTTGCCTTAACAAAGCATTAACAAAGACTTAATTCATCATGAACAAATGTTTTATTAAGCATGATTCACGATTAGTAACTACTTAATTAGGGTTAGGGTTGAGGGCTAGGAATTAGGGTTAGATTGTTAGTTAAAGAGTTACTAATCCTGAATCATTCTTAACAAACTATTTGTTGACTATGAATTAAGCCTTTGTTCAGGCTTTAATACGCCAGGAATAAGTGTAGTTATTATAAAGTGTTACCCCGTTTTCTTCAAATGTATTTTTCTCTCCAAGGAACATAAGGATCATCACTTAAAGTAGCTCCTACTCTAAACTTTGCAATCTGGGACTCAACAAGATTTTGACAAAATGTACAGAAGGATTTTTTGATAATTCTAAAACTGAAATACTGGAGTTTTAAGTCTGAAAAATGAGGTATCATTTGAATTTTTAGGACCATTTTCAGTCCAATCTAGTTTACTTAAAAACTAAATAAGAAATCCAAAATGCCCTCTGTAATTTGTTTTTATAACTAATATGCTACAAAATGAACCAAGAAATTTAAACCTGGTTCTGTCCATTTTTCAAGTTTAAATGTCCCAAAGATTAGTATTTTTGGCCTATTTTACACATAACATGCCTTATTTCTACATGAAAACATGACATGATAAAAAACATATGATATATTTTTTTCATACATTTATGTGAGTAAACGACAAGAGAACTTTACAATTCATATCTTTAAATTTAAGATATTTCCTAGTCACCTGGTAGTCACCTACATGTGATGGTTTATTTACAAAAACAGCTGTGTCCAGTTAAAGACCTGTCGCTGTCTGCTGTTGTTTTTCCAGCTCTCACAATGCATTGTGGTCTATTCAAGGTGCATTGTGGGAAATTTTGAGAGCACTACTTTTTCACCTGAAGGATATTTGGACAGCACTAAAAAGGCGTGAGCCCAGAATAGTGCCCTATTCACCTTATTCCAGACGTTGTCGTGGGCGCTGCCATATTTGTTTCCGTTGTAGTTAACACAAGGCAGACGAGCTCAACAGAAAATAAGTTCTACACGACTAAAAAGCCGCTTTCAGGCCTCAGGAAATCGGTGCATTGTTGACTTGTTGTTGCTCGTGTTCATTAAACATTTTACACAAATCAATCTACTTTATGTAACATTTTAGCGGCGAGACTTTTCCCTCGTTCGTCATTAGCTTTAACGGAGTTCTCGTCAAACAGAAGTGCGTTTACAGCAGAAGTGAGCATTTGTAGCAAAAAGAAACAAAAGTGGGCGGAGCGGAATAAGGTGAATATCACTAGACTGCAGCCATCGCCATAGTAACGAGTAAGAATGCAGAATCCAGAGTGGAAGGACTAGCTTCAGTAAAAACAGAGATAACTAATAGCTTTTAAATCCAACAACAGTGAAGACGCTTTTCAGATTCACAGGTGAACTATTGCAGTTTGTGGCCGTGGTAACAGCAAAGTATTTATAGTAAGTTGTGGTTATAGTTAGTAGTAGAGGGGTTAAAAGTGACTTATTATGCTTTTTTCAGATATTAAGTGTTAAACTACAACATATGTTGAACATTATTTCACAGTTTGTTCAATGTAAACCGCAATTTTGAACTAAAACTACATAAATTTGACTTAAATTCCATTGACTTCCTGTTCAAAACTCCAAAACTGATACATTTCAGTGTAAAAAGGTTTTTCATTCACGTTTTTTATTGTTGAAAAATGGCAACGCCCAGAGAGATAATTTTTGGAGTGGGTGGAGATAGGGGGTAGGTAAAAACTGGAATTTTCTGAACACTCAAGCCTCAAATGTAGTGATGTAATAAAGGATTAGTCAAATGTGCAGGAATGCCATTAAAACTACACATTTCATAATGTGTCCCTTTTAATAAAATATAGCAAGCACTAAAAAGTGGATGTCAGTCCTAGTTCAGCTGCAGCCTGTCCGTCCGTGGGAGTAGGATCTCTCCTTCACTGTGGTTCTCCCTGAGGTTTCTACTTTTTCCCATGGGGTTTTTTGTAGTTTTTCCTCGCCGCGAAGGAGGGTCAAAGGACAGGGGCATTCTGGGACAGTTATCTGAACTGCTTTTACCTGTGGCCCATCGAGGCAACTGTTGTTGTGATTTTGGGCATTATAAAAATAAATTGATTTGATTTGATTTGATTAAAAAGTGGTAGCAGCAGCTTGTTGTGTGGTTTCTTCTGTATCCATAAGACATGATGTAATTATCTTGACAGGTTTGGGCAGGTTCTCTTACTTACTGTCTAATTTAGAAGAAACCACAAAACTATTCCAATTAAGAAGACAAGATGAGTTTTCTTAATCTAGTAGCAGCAGCGTTCAAAGAGTTTATATTCTACAAGAAAAAATGCACAGTAAGTCCCATCAATTCCGTGTTTAGTGAACATTTTGATGTGCTGTGAAGACATCCGTCGTCTCTTTTCTCAAACCGCGCACCGTTTGTTGTGAGGAGTCGCTAGCACACCGCACCTCGCCTCATAAACATGCGTCGCCCCAGGACATGTATATTTTTCATTTTCCACCACAATATCAGCACAGACGATCATAACGCAATGTTTTATTGCGCTCTGCATATTTCCCCTGAAGCGAGTGCTAATGCGAGGCTGTCTGCTGTGCCTCTGAGCAACGCACCCCACAGCTGTTTGACAATGGGAACACACACATTACTGCGTAGAGATACAGGGGCGGAGACTTTGTGAAACCGTCGGAAGAAAAGGACGATAAGAGGGAAAGAAACTGGAAAGGCAAAATTAACTAAATGTTTGATACACGGCCAAAGAGAGGTTATTACGTATGATAAATGGATATATAGATCATTTTGAACGTATTAAAAATAAGTTGGGTGACAAAAAGATGGAATTGAAACTACAACAATATAATCTATAGCAATAGTGCCCAAACCTTTTTCCTCGGCGGGCCAAAATGAATACATATTAGCGTGCCAGAGAGCTAACCTTAACTTTGTGTTGCATTTAATACGTTTATTTGCAAAGATATGACCATTAAATAGTTTTTTATTAACATGTTTTAGGGAAATAGATTAATTTTGTATTTTTCGCAATAGCTGATAGTCTTTTTAGCACAATTAGCACACCCACATCCCTTCACGGGCCACATATGCCCCCCTGGAGGGCCGGTTTTGGCCTGCGAGCCCCACTTTGGGCAGCCCTGGTCTATTCACCTTATTCCTGAAGTTGCCGTACGCGCCGCCGTCTTGTTTCCGTTGTAGTTCACATGGAGCAGAGGAGCTGAACAGAAAATAACTTCCACATGGACTAAAAAGCCGTTTTCAGACTGACCAGGAAATCGTTGTGTTGTTGACTTGTTGTTGCTCGTGTTCATTAAACATTTTACACAAATCAATCTACTTTATGTAACATTTTAGCGGCGAGACTTTTCCCTCGTTCGTCATTAGCTTTAACGGAGTTCTCGTCAAACGGAAGTGCGTTTACAACAAAAGTGCGTATCTGTGGCAAAAAGCAGCAAAAGTGGGCGGGGCATAATAAGGTGTATAGGTTAAATGACATATTATACTAAACAGACTTTTTGACTGTTTAATCATGTTATAATATTGTTTCCTCATCGTAAACATACCTGGAGTTATACTAAGAGTCATTCACATTGTTTTATTAACCTTGTTTATGAGCTCATCTTTTCTGCTCCTTCTTTGAGCCTAAAAATACTTAATTTCAATCTTTCCAGATTTGTAACATCAAAAGCATAGATCCAGTTGTCTTCTGTGCTGTATTTAAGTCCATAAATCCTCGCCAGACTTGTTCTGAGCATTTCTGACACAAATCGCAACTGTTACAACTGCATGCCTGCATTAGCATGTCAGAGGCAAGCTAGTTTTTGTTTATTTCCCCCAAATCTGTGTAATCCTTCATTCCTCCAGGAGTGAGATCTGCCTTAGAAAAGTTTCAAATGTAGTCATCTGGACAATGGAGTAAAAATCAAGACGTTTCGACTTACATCCAAAAGTAATTTTCAATCTAAAGGTCTGAGAAGCTCAAGTATAAAGTATAAAGTTGGCTTTCAGACCAACTCCATCAGATTGAAAATGACGTCCAGATGTAAATTGAAACTTCTCGATTTTTAAAACATTGTCCAGATTTTCTACAAAGGTTTCCCTGTGGTGGTTCCCTCTGCTGCCAGTAGATGGAGTGCTAATACAAATTCTGATAAGGAAACGCCTCAATAATACAATAATAAATGCGTAGTTCTCAACAAATACATTACTTTAGGTCCTAAAACA
This sequence comes from Rhinogobius similis, assembly GCA_019453435.1. Lineage (NCBI taxonomy): Eukaryota > Metazoa > Chordata > Actinopteri > Gobiiformes > Gobiidae > Rhinogobius > Rhinogobius similis. The sequence continues at coordinate 12,862,170 of CM033620.1, read as the reverse complement.
TGAGATGGCAAAGTAATAGTGCTCAAGGACAAGTTCAAAGGCCAATAATAACAGACAATGCTTAAAGGTTGAATGGAGGATTTCTCGCCGATTTGAAAATCTGCGACTTAGTCCTTTTTTTGGTAGGTGTCCTGAGTGAACGCCTACCAAACCTCGTGAACGAGCACGCCCAGCAGCACTGCTCCATGTGCATTTGTTTACAAGACGATTGGTGTCGCTTTCTCACGACAACCTCCGCGAAGAAGATTTAATAATACACTCCACATACAATAAGCTAAAAAAAGAGTCAGATAAACAGTTACCTGTCCAGCAGAAAGTTTGCAACGGAGGCATCAGTTGGAAGCCTGTTTTGTTCTTTCAATGCTGCCAGCGCGTAAACGATTCCCCCAGAATAACACGCTTCTGTGAAAGCTCGAAAACAGTCTTTTTCTATCGTCCCTCGGCCATTTCGGTACTTCGCGGATGAAAGTTTAGACCTACAATGACGGAACTCGCCGCTAACCTCCTGCTACATAAACACACTAGCATATCAACCACGCATGCGCGGCCAGGGGAGCGAGCGTTTCCCCTGGACGAGCCTGCGGGCGGGCACTAGCACGCAGAGAATGATTGACACCTGAGCGGACCAGTTATTTGTGCTACCCACGAGGAAATGAGATTCTGATTTGTTGCCCGAAATCCTCCATTCCACCTTTAATATGTCTGCTTTTTTTTAGGACAAGATCAGACGGAGCGCAGGGTCAGATGGACGACAGACGCTCATTTGCTCTCCCCGCACTTTGTTTTTCATTTTGTGCCGTCATCTTCATTATTCCAAACGGCTCCGTCCCCTGTGGCCCTCGAACATGAGCCGCTCTCAAACAAACCCTTACCTGCTAAGAGCACCAGACTTTTAATGAGCGGGTTCTCTCCACTTTCCTATTCAGCTCGCAGCTCTTTCACTGTCACTCCGAGCTCAGACGTGTTTCCCGAACGCGACAGCGAACAGAGGATAATGAGTGCTGCCGAGCGCGCCGTCAGAACGCGGGGAGATGATGTCATTTGTACGTTAACGAAGCTCCAGCAGAAACACGCCACAAAAGAAGAAGAAGCAGCGTTTTTAAACCAGAACTCTTATCTGTCAGGCTTTAACAACATGGGTGCGATTCCCCAGTGAATACGTCGAATGGCACGAGCTAAGGGTTCACACTTGCACGTTCACATCATCAAAAGTGGGACAAAACCAGGACTAAACTTAAAGTGCCTAAACTACTCATGTAACTAAAATACAGGTCAGATAAATATATTAAAAGTTTTGTTAAAAATAATTAGACATTTAATCAATTTTAGCATTTTTTTTTTAGTTTTGTAATATCACTTCCTGGTTATAAATGATGACATCACACTAGGAAATTACTTTGAACACTGGGCTAAAACTCCGCTAATGTCAGAGATTTTTTTGTCCGACAAATCAAAATACATGTCAACACCTTAATTTTGTTGAATTAAAGTTTTAAGGGTAAAATAAGTTGTTTCTTTTGGGTAAATTATGCAAAACCTTTGGATGGAATGAGTCTCCCTGGTGTGATGTCACCAGTTTATTACTTCCTGTAATTTTAAACAGATTTTTCAGCTTTTCTCCACAAACTGTGACTTGATTGGTGTAAAACAATATTTTTAATGTACATTATGTATTAATACACCAAATAAAATTTAAATTAGAAAATTGTTAAAACCTGTCAAACTAAACCTGGACAAGAACAGAACCAAACCAAGTCTACTTCAGGACTAAAACAGGCTTAGTTTAGGACCAAAACCAAAGCCAAAGTATGAATACACCCCAAGTAAGAGCTTATTATCAATGTAAATATTAGCTTTTAATGCTATTTTAATCTTTATTGTAATTGCTGCGCCAATAAAATACAAAAAAAACCACCAAAAATAGTCATGTTTTGTGTAGAATTTTGTAGCAGCTTGCTTTGCCCCCAACTCTCTCATAGTTGGAGAGTTTGCAGAGATACTTTGTCTCACACTCACGTGAAAGACAGTGACACCAAACACTTCAGAAAGACGTGCTTCAAGTGAAGGACAGCGGAAGAGGCGAGTAAAACGGAAGAGTCGAGTAAACCAGAAACAAATATTAAGGACACGAGGTGAGCAGTGTCAGCCGCTTCTCCGTTCTTATTTACAGCAAAAATTAAACAAAAAGAATAGAATCGTGTGGAAGGCCAGTCGTATTCAAAAGTTCAGCGGTTCAATTCACCAGACGTCACTAGGCAACGGAGCCCAGCGCTGTCTGGCTGCTCTGATTGGCTGTGGTTAATGCAATCACAAGAGACAATGGTGAATTCCAAAATATTGTCTTTGGCTTGAGATTTTGGAGCCACAACCCGACAGTCCAAACAGGAACACACTGACCCCACAGACACGGCAAAGAATCACGAGTGCAGCCAGCCTTCTCCAAAACATGAACATGGTAAAACATCTTCCATTAAAGGTCCCATATTCTGCTATTTTTCCCTTCACACAGTCTTTTCTAAGGGCTTTGTTGATACATTTTTGCGTTGTGCAATATCCATAACATAACAGTTTACAAAAAACACCCATTTCTTGGACTGGCCCTCCTCCTTGCAAAAGCAAACGGCTCACTCTGAGATCTGACCCCCCGAACAGAGAGCAGTCTGCCTCCCCCGCCCAACCCGCGCGCCTCCCCCGCCCAACTCGTGCCGAAGCCTAGAGCGGAGATGGTGCATGCGCCGTGTGCTCCGGTAAACAGCGATACACAAACACTGAATAAACATTTTATCGTCCTGACGGTGCGTCGTGCTGAGTCCTACGTCCTGGATCTGACCTGGAGTTTGACGTGCTCCAGTACCTCGACGATGGACGTTGCCGTTTGGTAAATAACAAGCTAACTCTTCGATTTGTCGTATCTATCGTGTAATTACTGTGTAGCATTAGCATTAGCTGTTTTTATTCTTGCGGCTGCGCGCTTCCTGGAGGCGTGGCTTAAACACTGCGTCATCCTGGTGAAGCCGTGTCATCTTAGTGAGGAGCCCCCGTCTGCTGCTCAGCCGAGGGGGACGGAAAAGACAGTTCTCTAGTGAAAACATGAGGGAATCAATCAAAAAACCACTTTGGGCACAACATACGAGGCCCAAATAGCACTGTAGGAAGGTTAAAACCTCTGAAAAGTCGATTTTGCATGATATGGGACCTTTAAATGATTAAAATATCCAAATAATCGTGTGCATAATCAAGTTTTTTGTTCTGTTTGTTTTTTCCACAATCAAGCACACAGAAGGTCATTCCCCGCGGCTAAAAATTTCAATAGAAATAACAATTTCTTCTACGTTTCCAAATAATCCAATTCACCTAAAACATATTATCAGGTTGTTGTTGATAAAATGTAATCATCATTGTTGGTATGAACCTAAACTTATGGGAAAGCTTAGTTGAACCATGATTGACACAAGTGATTAAGTGCAGACTTGATGCTGCTGTTTATGCATTCACAAACTGAATCCTCAAACTCGTTCAGTGCACACTTCGGGTCAGCGCTTCCTCCTGTAAACGCTCATGAGCTCAGTAAGTGGGACCACGGGAATTTTAATGTTTCTATGATGGCAAACATGATAAGAAAGAAACTCTGTCATCATCGTGGTTAAAACATCAAACACAAACTGCAGAATACAGCGAGCCTCAAAAGTATATGGTAATTTAATGGGAGAATGCGCTTTTGGAGATCTGAAGAATGTTAATACATGACGCGAGTGAGAAGTGGCGGAAAGCTGTGACCAACCCACACTGCAAAAGAATCTCAACATTCAACATTCAAATTACATTAATATTAATTGTGTTTTTTCAAGAGTTGTGTTTTCCAGTTTTGAGGAAAAATCGGTCACTTGAGGAAGAAATTTGCCACGTTTCGACTGGTCCTGATTCCCAAACCGTTTTGCTTTAGAGCAATAGCATAAGACACACTTTCTTAATAAATAAAATAAAACTGTACTTGAATCATACTTTTTAAAAAGTCCTATTCAGTACTTTCTGATTTTCAGTCCAGTTAAAAATGTAGTGGAATAAAAAGTACAGATAATTGGTCTCAAACGTAGTGAAGTAAAAATAAAAAGTATCCACTGTAAAAACGACTTAAGTAAAGTACCGATAGCAATTATTTTTTTAAGTACAGTACTTACTTTTGTACTTTGTTACTTTCCACCACAGGCCAAACCAGAGCCAGAGCACTTTGGACACTGGGCCTTCTTTGGGCCCACTTTGAATGGCTTAAATGGGCCGGTTTACTTCACTTTAGGCCAGGGGTGTCCAAACTTTTTCCATCAAGGGCCACATATTGAAATATAGACCAAGCAGAGGGCCACAAATCAATCGCGAAACGTTAAAAAAAGCTGCATTTATCTGATGTTTTAAGCACCACCACATCTACATTCAGTCTCACTGTCTTAATATCAGGTCTGTACTGCACCAAAATGTTAGTTATTTAGGTCAGAATTGTAGAAAATGTGAAATGTGCTGTAAATAGTAGTTATCAGGACATGTGGGCCAGTTCACCAGGAAGACTAAGGGCCAAGAAAAATTGGTCTGAGGGCCACATTTGGCCCCCGGGCCTGAGTTTGGACATGCCTGCTTTAGGCACTTTCACACCAATTTGCCCAAAAGTGAACCGGCCAAAACTGGGCCATTGTCACATCATTTTTTTTCTTTTTTTTCTTTGTTTTTGTATCTTACTCCATGCTGACTGATTTTGAAAAATCTAAACCAGCAAACAAAATAGAAATAAATAAAACGATTATGCCGGGTCTATCACCTGCTTTGCCCACATGTTCCTCTGTCTTGCATTTATTCACTTCCTTGTGGTTTTATTGCAGGAAAAAAATGTTATGCAGCTGAATGCATAAGCACGTTAATGAGCAAGTGGCATTAAAGATGCAATACAGCACAAAATTAACTTTTCAAGACGTTTACAGCAGCGGAATGACAAAAATTGTTCGCTCTTTCTGCAGAATCTGAATCCGATTAGACGCAAAAAGGCTGCGATTAAAGGCATTCTACATTGCAATTACACTATTGTAGCGGTTTAACAGTAAAAGAGAACGATAGATGGATTCAGCAAATATTAAAAGAAGACAAATTATGTTTTCCTCTGCTGTATATTTAGAATTTATGACACTGGGGCATTATTTCATATTTTGGAAATTTTAAATCGCATTGTTGACCTAAAACGACTTAAAACAAATACAAGTTTGCAAACGTCCGGTTGAAAACTGCAATTCTCCACTTGACTCTTGTCACTGTAAACGTTGCGACGTTTACCTCCAGAAAGAAAGAAAGAAAGAAAAGATCAAGAGAGAGTGTGAGAGAGAGAGAGTGAGAGAGAGAGAGAGAGAGAGAGAGAGAGAGAGAGAGAGAGAGAGAGAGAGAGAGAGAGAGAGAGAGAGATTATCTTTATGTCATTTGGGAAAAAATGGCTACACGACGCTGCTGCTTCCAATATATGTT